>JAUZSZ010000116.1:23617171-23629087 GCA_034780575.1 Labeobarbus marequensis | reverse complement strand
TATCAAACCGGTCAATCCACCATCATTCTATGATTGTGTTATTTTAATAAATTCAGAGAAAAAGTCAAATAAAATAAAAATAAAATAAACAGTTCCCATCTAAAAACATTCTTTAGTGCACTATTATTATTTTTTTAAATGCTAGTTGTGTGTTTTGTTGTTTAATATGCCTAAACAGCTTTTATATTTTATTTAAGTTTTAGTTTTTTTGGTAACACTTCACAATAAGGCTCCATTTGTAAAATTGAATTAATGCATTAACTAACAATGAGCAATACATTTGTTACGGTATTTATTAATCTTTGTTAACGTTAGTTTATTAAAAATACAGCTGCTCATTGTTAGTCCATGTTAGCTCAATTGTATCTATTAATGTTTGTAAATGGACCTACTTTATTTTAATAATGTATTAATAAACGTTGAAATCAACAAATCAAGGTTTTTAGGTACTTTAGAAGTACTTTCTGTTAGTTTATGGAACCTTATTGTAATGTGTTACTATTATTTTAGTAGCCTAAAATCATCTAGGGCAACTAGATTTTTTTTTTCTTTTTTTTTAAATTTCAGTTAAGGTTTAATTTATTTCAAGTAACAAATGCGTTTTATGGTTTTAGTTGTACTTAACAATAACCCTGTATACAGCATATTGCTACATACTGTATATATTTTTTTTGCATCACGTGACTTGAATAACCAATCAATAAATCAATAGAAAGCAGAGATAGTTTCTATAGGCTGCACAGCCTGCTGTACGGTTCATACACCTGATTCAGGTTCGATTAAGCGTCACAACAGAACCAACAGAGAAAAAAATTACAAAAAATATAAAAATAAATAGGAGAAAATACTCAACAACAGTGGCCCTACCAGAAATATTGCTTCCAATACCCAATACAACATGACAGAGAGAATATAAACCCAAATCACATTCAGTCAGTACAATCTGAAATAATTGTTCTCTCTCTAGTGAATGGTCCTAAATCAATTTCACATGATCATTTGTAGAGTTCTCCAGTTCATGCAAATGGATCCTTTAATCTGTCACCTTGACTGCTCATTGAATAAATTAAGATTCTTTCACTATCTTACACGCTCAGGCATTTACAGACACGAAAAGGTGAAGGGCAATCCGTCCCAGAGACTGAAACCGACGCATTAATGCACAATTGGCTGCTTAGAGGGTGGGACATGGAGTGATTTTCTCCAGCACTTTTCCCAAGTGCTGCAGGGGCGTAACGGTGAAGAAAGTAGAGCTGCTTTGCACAAATTAATCACAGGAATAACATGTATGCTGATTTAACCGAACAAAACAGACATAAAACTGGCGGTTCCTTATAACACAGCCAATTGGTATTCACGTCGTCGGTTGGCGTTTCCGAAGAGAAAAGAGGAAAAGCAGTCTTTCAGCCTGTCCTGATATATCCTGCATTCTGGTGGATGCCTTTCCTTATCGTTACACTCAGATAAGAGACAGACAAATCAAACATGCTGCGATAACCAGTCTCCTGGCAAAGCTAGTCTTCCTCAAGAGGAATCATACAGTGAGAATACAGGATGTAAAAGGGAAGTTTGGAGAAAAACATTCGGAACTACAACGTGGAGGAAGATGGTGACGGATGTGACATATATTTTACAGGTGTCAGACACTGTTAATAGATGTAAACAGTCTACAAATGTTTATACTTCATAAATCAAACAGTGCATAGTAAAGCATGCAGGAAGTTCAAACATTTCTATCCACAATTTCAATCAAAATGCTAATTGTACAACATTATTTTCTCTCTTCGTGTTTTGATTTAAAAAGGGATGAATACAATCTCAACGTTTTCCTTAAGGCTGTCAATTGATTACAAAATGTATCTAATTCATCACACGATATGATTATTTATTCACTGAAATAACAAAAAATAACCGCATATCAATATTTGCAGAGAAAAGCCTCCAAAAAAAATCATTCAAAGATATTGCAAGCACAGAAATATTTAAATGCACAGTACAAATAAAAGTGCTACTTATAAACACACATTGTTTAAAAGTGTGGGGTTGGTAAGATTTGTATAATGTTTTTTGGAAGAAGTCTACATTTATTTGATCAAAAACACAGCAAATACAATTTAAAATAACTGCTTTCTATTTGAATATATTTAAAATTGTATAATTACTCCAGTTTTCAGTGTCACGTGATCCTTCAGTAATCATTCTAATATGCTATCTTGGTGCTAAAGAAACATTTCTTATTATTTACATTGTTAAAAAAAAAGTGGTTTATCTTCATGAAAAACCATACACTCATAAACACATAATATAGCATACACACATATATACATACACATATGTAGCCCCGCCCCATTTCAACACTGCATGAAGGTCGTATAAATTTATGTATGAACCCCTCGTTTTAAAATCTTTCATCAAAAATGGAAGTTCAAAGGCAAATTCTAAAAATGGCTGTGGCACTAGTTTCTCTTACATATAAAGGTCTGTACACATACTTCAGAACAGTAGAAAGTCACGTGGAGTTTACGGTGCTCCATTGTTCAGCTTTTTGGGGCTTGACAGACTCTGTTCATGCTCTGTTCATGCACAGAAAAAAGCATTTAATGACCATTCAAAAAAATGGATGGAAAAAAAAAAAAAAATCACACCAGTTTGGAACAACACAATAGTGAGTAAATGATGACAGAATCTTCATTTTTGGCCGAACCCTTCCTTCAACTCCAGCGTTGAGAAAGATAGAGAAGACCGAACACATAATGAAAGCCAGAAGAAAATGAAATTCAGGGCCAGTTTGATTCAGTCTCTGTGGCATGTGGTATCCTTTATCATCAGCTTTTGATACATAAAAGAGTTAGACCATAGCCGAAGCAGAAACACTTTTTACAGAGAGTATACGCAGGTGATGCATGTAATATGAAGTTTCAGCATGTGTGAAGAACTGAATTATGTAAGTGTGCTTAAATCATTCATTATCTGGGATTCCCTGAACAGAGCCATCAGTAAAACACATCCAATAACCAGCTCCAATAAAACCTGCCATAAACAATCGGCTCCAACATTATTCCCTAATCAGCCATGGGGGTCTATGGCTGCACTCCTCTTCTTCACTGAGAAAAGAGGACAAAATGATAAAAAATAATAAAACCTTGTTTTTTTTTATTGGATATACATGCGAGTTTCTTTCAGCACATTTTTCTATCAACACATTTGTTTAGAACTGTTTTGAACTTATTAACAGTTCTCTTTCAAAGGAGAAACGGATAATGGATATTTTAACAACAAATTTAAAAACATCATCATGATGGATTTGATTATTACAAACATGCAGCTTTTCACTTCACAAGACGTTATTTGATAGACTGGAGTCACGTGGACTACTTGTGGATTATTGTGATGTTTTTATCAGCTGTTTGGACTCTCATTCTGACGGCACCCATTCACTGCAAAGGATCCATTGGTGAGCAAGAGATGTAATGAAACATTTGTCCAGATCTGTTTGGATGAAGAAACCGACTGATACATCTTGGATCGCCTGAGGATGAGTACATTTTCATCCTCATTTCATCATACATTTTAATTTTGGGGTGAACTATTCCTTTAAAAATGGTGTAACCTAATGAAGTCAGGTTCAATCCGACAAATGATATATTTTTGACTTGAATAGATACAGTAAATGTAGATGTGGAACCACATGAAGCACATTTTTGACATCCAGAGAGTGAAAACCCATTATATTGAGCCATTAATGGCCACACATGTGTTTCCCATTAGAAAGGTCCTTCATAGACAAAGATATCCTACAATAGCCATGTGTAGGTGTGCTGGAGGTCGTACAGGAGACCATTTACAATAAAATGTACAAGATTTATGCATTTGGAGTGTAAATCACCATTGATGATGCCAGATATAACAGTTTACCAAAACTAATAATTGGATTTAAATTTAGAGGGTCAAAATAGTGGATAAGAAAAAAACGTCTGATTACTCTGGATTGATAGTAAAGGGAAACAGACATTAAATTATGTATAAAGGTCTCAGGCATCCTACAGTGTAACTCTGAATGTAATACAGATGTAGACTTATTAGACTTGACATTTGTTTCCGTGCAGTGGTGTAATGATTTTAACGGCGTGTATAAACATGGTTTAGCAAGAGGAGATGAGAGTATCTTGAATATGTTTCAGCATATTGATCTTTGGTTGCTACATGCCTACTGTAATAATAACTTAAGCAGCGTGTTTGCCAGCAGGTTCCAGTAGCACTAAACCCCACTGCCCTCTGCGACACCAAACATGCTGCCAGTGTCTTGTTCTGGGAGCAAAATGCTGCTGGAATGTTTCGTTTGGGCTGCCAGCTGAGAAAGGGTACTGTGCACATATGTTTCCTACTCCAGCTCTGTTGGGCAGCTTTGAGAAATCCCATCCCATCCCGGGACCGCTGCGGGGTACAGAAGCTCTGTTTACCATCCTCAAATGTTTCTAGAGTATATGCGGTGATATAACAAGCACAGTAAAGCAAAATGGCAGGTTTAAACAACAGGCATATTTCCATGTAAAGTCCTTACGGAAGCTCCAGCAGTCTTGTTTTGATTCCAGTGGTTGGTTGGGATCCAAAAATGGCAAGTCTGTTCTGATAGGCTCATGTATGGGGGAAAAATAATGCTAAATGTAAATAATAAAATGCAGTGAACCATATAATTGTGAGTTGAGGAAAACAAATAAAAAAGGTTTTACAACTTTTAAAGACCCCATGAAATTAAAATAAAATTTTTATTGCTTTTAGTCCATGTGTGCTAGCTTTAAGGTCATCTACTGTACATGTTAGTGTACCATTAAACAGAAAGCAAAATTCACCTTTAACAGATATATGTTATTCAAATTTGCAGTAATTTTCTATCTGGGAAAACAGAACAAAATACTGATGACTCATACTGCACTATACAGATTTTTGTCCAATCAGATGCTCTCTAACGAAGATGTCCCTCCCACTAAACCCACTTAATCTGGCAACAATGATTACCATAGATAGATTATTTATTTACCTTTTTCAAGTAATATTATATCAGTATTACTGTTTAAGGACTTTTTTGTTACCTCTGTACAAAAAACAGTTTTGGTACTGTGTTGGATCTCTATTTGGTGTCAGGGTCCTGAAGCAAAACAAACTGCCCTATAGCAACGTCTGTCTGTGGTTTTAAAGTAATTTTTGTGACAATCAGGTTTTCAGTGTTGTTTACATATCTGTCTGGTGTTTTTAATATGCTTAAAGACAAACCATTCATCAGTCAACACCATTGTTGGGCATTTTCTCTTTAAAACTGCAGTGAACCAAAGACAGTCTCAAAAATGCAGTTTGAAAAATCTCGCTTTTCTTTATTCAAAGTTGATCTAGACAGGAATCTAAAGTTTTGTTAACCCTAAAAAAACTATATTTATTCTATGTGTCCTCAAGGCGCAAAACTTTTAAATTTATTTATTTATTATTATAATTAATTTTGTGTAGGCTATACTTTCTTTCTTTCCTATTTTGTTTTTATAACTGTACTGCCTTAATGGCTTGATGTTTTGTACTGTTTAATAATAATAATAACAATAAAAAAATATTCAGATCTGAAGTCCCGACCTAAATCAAAAGATTCACAAACCACCTTAAAAGGTTAGTTCACACAAAACTGAAAATTCTGTCATTAATTACTCACCCTCATGTCGTTCCAAACTTGTAAGACCTTCGTTCATCTTCGGAACATAAATTAAGATATTTTTTGATGAAATCTGAGAGCTTTCTGACTCTTCTTAGACTCTTCTTAGACGGTAAAATAGTCCATGTGACATCACACATCAGTGGTTCAACCATAATTTTAAGAAGCTACAAGAATACTTTTTGTGCTAAAAAAACAATAATAACATAATTTATTCAACAATTTTTCTCCCACGAGTTACGTACCGTCTTCCGCCATTTTGGAGAGTAGGCTACCCCAGACAAAAAGTATTTTCGCAGCTTGAAGATTTATCAGTATTGTAATAAATATTTCGATATTTGAGAAATTATTGTTGTACTTGATTGCATTAGAGTGGTAGTCAATGTAAATAGAGCAAATGGGAGAAGCAGATGAACACAAAACAGATGAAATATTTTGAAAAGATTCATTCAGAATAATTCCTTGACACATTCAGGCCTGTAGAGACTGTTGTGTTCCTGCGGTGTGTGTTTTGTTTTTTGTTTTTGAAATGCAACTTAAAAAAAAAATCTTTTAGTATGCATTATTTAATATTTCATTTACCTGTATATAATCTCACTTTTAATATGTTTATTAATTTGCTTATAGGTCTATACCTGTTTTTTTTTAATCGATTTCAACCTGTTCTTGCCATGAAAATAGACCATATTTTTAAATCTATTTTATTTTATATGTAAATGAACGATCCTATTTGGATCATAATAATCATCCTATACGGATACATTAATTTAATAACATTATTTATGCAATTTGTAAGTGCAGTGTAAATGCACACTAATGCAAACAAAACAGTGTATAGAACCCTGCATGTTTAATTAGGCCTATGCTTTTTTTTTTGTTTTAAATGCAATGGCATGAAAAAAAATATTTAATGGGGAAAAATATTTAAATACTTAATTTTATTAAAGATGAGTTTTAAGGGATACAATTAGTGACTACAGGGGAACTTCAAGCAGAAACAGGGAATGTGGAGAAATTATTTAGTCATGAATAATGAGAACAAGCAGACTTTTAAATTATCATCTGAGTGAGACTTTTAATTGCCACACATTAATCACCACATAATGACAATCCACCACATTGTGAATTCAGCTCAGTGAACTGACAAATTGGCTTGTAACAGACAGAGCAAACTACATTCAAGGGCACTGGCTAGTTATATGTAAACTATAACTATGTGGCAACAAAATGGTCATTTTTATTAAGAAATATGCAGACAGCGATCTTTGGTTCTTCAAAAAACATCTTTGGTATAATATAACAAATAATCTGCACAAGTTTACATTATAGACCATGGGAAATGAAGACATAAATATGGTCTGTGTTTTTTTTTATGTGCCCAAATAGCATTTGTTCCAGCTTAAACCATGCAAACATGCTACAGCTATATCAAATACAACAACCAAATCATTACAAAAACAATAAAAAGAAATACAAAAAGTCTTGAACCAACATCTGATTCAAATAATTCAGACTGAAATTCCAAAACAGAAGTCGAATGAATATCCAAAACATTTGACGAGTCATAACAAATTGTTGTCATGAATTTGTGATATTTAGAAATCACTGCTCTTCATCCAAGCGTCTTTGGCACATGAAAAAAAGTCACAAACTCGCAATGTTGAACTGTTTTCCATTTTCAGCATTATGTACTTTTTTGCCTGGATTTTCTTAGCCTTTAATTATCTCTCCACTGTGTGTTCCCATCCTTTTAAAGTGGTGGAGGTTAAAATGAACCACAGTTTTCCTTTGTAGAGCTATCTTTACTGAACACGAGACATTGTTCTGCTGCTATGACTTCTCAGGACCTTCTGGAAGAGATCATCTGTAAGGTAGCAAGAAATACAGTAAGATTCATTTTGTTTTTCTCTTTCATTTATTTTCCAGTGCAATCACATTGGAAATATATCTGGTTCATTAATTGCATTTATGTGGAAAAAAGTTAGTGAACAATGCATACATACCATTATTCATTACTTGAGTCCCAGCCTGGGATCAAAAATTGAGAAGATATATTTCATTTATTTAGACAATTCAAGCACTAAAAATATGTACAAAAAGCTAGCGAGCAAAGAAGAAAGCTATTAAATATCGACACTGATCTACTAGTGAATAATAGTTTATGATATACTAACCCTCACAGCAGAGGTGCGTCTGATTGTTGAGCCTTCAGCCTGGTCACTCACAATTTTAGGAGCTACAACAAAGTGGCATGTCACACTGTTACGAAGCTCGGAAATGAGATTGCTTTTATCATAACGTTTAAGAAAAACTGGTTTATGACTTACGCAGTGGCTTTATGATTACATCAACAACATGTACAACTCCATTGGTAGCCATCAGATCAGTCTCGACAACAGGCACCCTGTTCACGTATATGGTGGAGTTACGCTGAAGGAGATAAAAAAAATCAGAATGAAATGCAAGAATTATCAGATGAAATAAAGAAGGATTGACAATTTATTCATGCTTACATTATTCAAAAGTTAAGCTCATGTTATTTTTATGGTACACAAAATTCTTTTGTGTTCCACAGAACAACAGCATATATATTTTAAATGAGACACAAGAGTAATTAAATAATGACAGAAATTAATATTTTTTTGAGCGAACTGAGCATTACCATTCAGAAGTTTGGGGTCAGTAAGATTTAAGCAAAAAGAAGAAATGAATGCTATTAATAGTGACAGTAAAGACATTTATCACATTTATGTTACAAATTGTTTCTATTTTAAATAAACGCTGATCTTTTGAACTTTCTATTTATCAAAGAATCCTGAAAAAAAAAGGATTCTTGAGCAGCAATCAGCATATTAAAATGATTTCTGAAGGATCATGTGACACTGAAGACTGGAGTAATGATGCTGAAAATTCTAGAATTTTATAATGTTATATTTCACAATATTACTAATTTGACTTTATTTTAGATCAAATAAATGCAGGCTTGGTGAACATAAGAGACTTCTTTCAAAAACATACCAACCCCAGACTTTTGAACAGCAGTGTACCAATATAACTTCTATTAAAGATACAGAATCTAAAAAACATTTCTAGACTCAATAATAATTTGAAATTGATTGTTGAGTACTGACAGTGCCTAACTCCAGTTTATCTCCTGTCAGGGGCTTCACTCTGGTGTGTGAGGTCACAGCGCCGCTGACCAGGAACTCTTCACCGATGTGGTATCTCAGAAGGTTTGCCTGCTCCTTGGGGTCTCCTGTGTACAAAATAGCGAGGACACAACAGATGTAGGTATATTCTGCACTTACACAAACACTTATAATGATTACAGAATTCCCATAGAAACAAATCTGACTAGTTGTTGTGTAATGACGCACTGAACATCTGCTTTTCTAACACATATGGTGATGCAGGAGACATTACTCATGAGTTTGTTGAGGTCGGCGGGGGGCATTGCACTGAAAGCAGTATTGGTGGGGGCAAAGAAGGTGTAGGGCCCTTTTTTGTTCAGGAGCTCGGTCAGGCCTGCTCTCTGAATGGCGCCAACCAAAGTGCTGTACGGATGAGAGGTCATTAATGCACATTATTAGGAGTGTATCTTTAGGCGATAGAAGACATTTAGACTGACAGTTTAGATTCCACCCAGGTCATTAGAAATCCGAAGAAATTACAGCCTCGAGTTTGAACACGCAAGTACATGATCATTACGAAAAACCTTTTGAGAGACTGACACTGAATGTGGGGGAGAAACGGCAGCTGCAAATTCCCTTTCCCTTTATGGTGGAAAATATTTTCTTCAAGGTATTTATAGGGTATTTTGGTTAAATCACCACTAATGTGAGGTTAAATCTTTTGTACTCTCAGATACCTCTAGCATGGCTTAAATAGTCATAAGCACAGTATTTAAAGTAAATTAAAAATCTTGTCATCATTTAGTTGAACTCTTGTCATTCCAAACCGAGGTTATTTTTGACTAATACCAAAACCATAAAAAAAATTCTTTACTTGAAACAAAGAAAATGTTAATTGAAACAATAAATAATGAAATATTAATAAATAAGAATGAAATAATAAATATATATTCAATTTAAATGAAATAATTTACTAAAATAGCAAAAGCTAAAATAGATATAGAAATGTATAAACATGGAATAAATAATAATAGAATATTAATATAAAATTAAAAATATAGACATAAAAGGCAAAAATACACAACAAAATTACTAAAACTTTAACTAAAAATTAGTGCTGTCAAACGGTTAATCGCAATTAATCGCATCCAAAATAAAAGTTTTTGTTTACATAATATATATGTGTAGTGTGTATATTTATTATGTGTATATAAATACACACACATGCATGTATATATTTAAGAAAAATATGTTACATGTATATATTAAATATTTATATATGATATAATTTATATGAATGTTAATATATACACGTAAATATTTTCAAAATATATGCTGTATGTTTGTCTTTATATATAATAAATATACACAATACATACACATATATTATGTAAACAAAAACTTTTATTTTGACAGCACTACTAAAAATAAAAAACTGAAAATATACAAATAAAAAGTTAATCAAAATATGAATAAAAACTATAATAGTATCTCAATGATACTAAAACAACACTGTTCCAAGCCCATACAGCAATATGTCTTGTGTGGAATAATGTTGTCTTGTTTCCAGATAATGAAAAGCACATGGCATTTGGGCTGTCAAGCTCCAAAAAGCACTGTAAAAACATCATAAAATGAGACTATACCACTCAATAGCTTTGGTTTGCTGGTGCCTTTTGACACCAAATGCAATTTGTTCACAGCTGTCTTCTGACCAAATGCCACTCACATCATTGGGGCCACATTTGATTCAACTTCAAGATGTTCTTATGTCCTAGTACTGAATATACAGTAGATAGCCATACTGGTTTGAAGTGACATTCGGGTGGGAAATTGATAACAGAATTTATTTAACAATCCCTGTGAGGATTATCGTCACTGTGCTTACCTGAAACGATCATCTGCCTTCAGGACGTCCATAACAGTTCCCATGGGGGGTGCCAGGATCTTGTCAACGATAAACATATTTGCATAGCGGCCATTTTTGTCATGTGCAGCAATGCAGGCGTTCTCAATGCACAGGCTCTGCAAAGTGAAACGGTTAACGGTTAACGGTTATTGGTTAAACAGATTGGCACATTTGTTTCAAAGCTCTCTTTTCTCACAAGACAGATGATGCACGAAGTGGGCTGTGGAAAATGTTAAGGTGACCCAAAGGAGAGGTTTCTGGTGGTCTGTGAACTATACCAGCCTCGCTGCCAGCTACAACACGGCTTGAAATAAAAAATGTGGCTCTTATGTGTGTTTGATGGATTGGGATGGGAAATGGGGAGTTTCATAATGCAAGATGTCGACATTGTCATGAAAATGAAAAGTATTGATCTGTTGTGATAGGATTTTGTTCAGTATAGATAAATATCAATGTTTCATTTAAGAATAGCTGCCTGGATTTGGGTTTCTGTTGAATTCTTCCCATATGTATAATTCAAGACTTACATTTCTGAACACAAACACTCTAAGTTTCGTTCCACCAAGGGTCTCCAACTCCTGCCCATGGTAAAGGCTCTTAGAGGAAAACTTCTCCTTGAGAATGTGGTTTCTCAGCAGTTTCTTCAGGTCGGGTATAATGGCCAAACTCTTGTCTGCATGCAAATTACACAATTACAGTTATTTCAGAGTTTCTTAAGGCACAGTTGCTACTGTAGCTCAAAGAAAATGGAGTGATCCAACCTTTAAAAGCATCGTTCAGTGGAGCTAATAAAGTCACAGTCTCAGAGCCAATGAGATGATCAGTAAGACCGGCATCTTTAAAAAGCTTGGAGGCTGTAGTAACAACGGATCCCTCTGCAAGCTCCAGGAGGGTCTTGGCTAAAAATGAAATAAATAAATAAAAAAACAGTACAGCATTAAAAAGATTTAAAATTATATGTATAATATATACATATGTATATAGAAACATTAATTCCATTTTCAGAAAAAAAGTTTTTTTTAATATTTAAATGTACAAATATCATGTATTGCTAATTCATCAAAATCATTATGCTCTTTTTGTATCATAATAAATTATCAGAACATACAGAAAAGTTCCTATTATCTGATTTTATGCCCTCATAATAAATAAATAATAAATAAATAAATAAATCAGCATGA
>JAUZSZ010000116.1:23447206-23458104 GCA_034780575.1 Labeobarbus marequensis | reverse complement strand
AAATCTGTTTCTAGTCTACATTCACGTGCTTTATCGCTGTGTTAAACATACATGCCACTCAAACAGTGGGTGGGCTGAACTAAAGTTATGAAGGACCACTCCCTGCTACATCGTTACCCCCGCCTTCTTCTCCAGAGAAGAACTCCACAGCCCTAGCCCAAAATCTGCCATTCTCCATAGCCCGGAGCTACAAGCACACTGAGAAATCCCAGCACGAATGTGAGAGAAAGAGAGAGAGAGCAAGTGACAAAGTAACTAATAAAACCAGAAAAATATAAAGGGAGGCTTCGCGCCTCGAGAAAGAACCAGAGAATACACGAATACGTTCAAGTTTAGTTGAGAAAGCGTGGTGGAAAACTTTTCTGGGCTGTGGCAGAAAGCTGTGGACCGCGGAAGATGCCAGAGCAAAGGTGTTGATCTTTCCAGGTAAGTTTGTATATCGCTTGAAGTTACTTAGTTATGCAGTTGTGGCAAGAAACGCGCACGCTGCATAAAGTCATTTTCCAGAGACTGCCTCTTGACTTATTGTATGCTCAGTTATGCGTAATAACATTATATATATATATAGGCTATATGCTTTTTTGATTTATTGTGTCTCTCAAAATCTCACAAACTATATTGTTGAACATGAAGAGGGTGGGTGGGTGTGTATCTGCTCAGTAATTGTCATCTATTGCGCACGCCCCCCCCCCAACAATATTAAAGTTCGCAATTGTTCAGAATTAAGCGTTTAGTTTCTTAACATGACATACTAAATCACTCTGAAGAGACAGGATTCACAATTAAGGCAAATTTTCTTGAGGTTTACTTGTCGTGCAAAATATACACCCAAGTTAAAACTGTGCAATGTGGATAAGAAGGTTGCCTGACTTTGCCCAAGCTGTAAAATAAAACGAATAGCTATATTTGGTTTAAAAGAAAACTATCTACTCATTAGTATTTTTCACAGAAATTGTACATATACAGTGACTTAAACTCATGTCACGCTTGCATAGATTTTTAAGTTTCTTCTTGAAAAGGAACATTATCCTGCCATACCAAATCTGGTCATAGCTCAAGATTTTTGGACAACATCAGCACATATTCTACACTGTGGGTCAATTGTTTTTTTTTTAAATATATTTGAAATTTAATTCGTTTTAACCATTCTTGTTATCCTTATAAAGTGGGGATGATTTTATTTAATTTGCAAATCCTGTCACATTTTGCCATTTTTTTTAACCTGTAGCCCTGATCAGGGTGTGGGTAGTGAGTAAAAGGGGTGAAGGGAGGAGGGGGTAATGGAATGTAGTGGTTTGGAAAGACTTACTAATTGAAACCAGGTTTGAAGCACAGAGAGAGAAAGTAAGGCTTGCTATGGAGAAGAAAGAATGAGGTGTTTTAATCACGCCCAACTGCTGCATGACTTTAGTTATGGAGCTGTTTTGCAGGATGACTGAAAGTTTGTTATATAACAGAAGAAGAGAATGAAAAGAATAGATAAAAGGGTAAGAAGGACAAAAATGGGAGCTTTGCAGATAAGTGCTGATAGTTTGGAGATGTATATGGTGTGTTGACATCCAAAAAGCGGTTTTGCAGTTTATCTTATTTAAGCTATCTTTTAAAAATGTTTGAGAGCAGATTTTTCATCAGAGGAACTTTTGGAGCCCATCCCCCTTCTCCTGCCACACCCAAAGCTTTTCTTCTGTTATGTCAGGACAGATGACTCCATTGCAGACTAAAGCAGTCAAACAGTAATAATGCACAGTTTTAAAGTTGTGCTAGAGTAACTTAAAAAATAAAGTGAGTTTTAATTTTATTTCTTTTTTAAAAACAATCTGTATGTGTGGTTACCTCATTCATGTTCAGCAATGTCTTTCAACCTTGGTTGTATTTGAAGGTTGCATTGTGTTTCGTTTAAAACAGAACAGGGTGCATTTTGCTTATCTTGACTGATTTAGGATTTGAATGTTGAATAGAAACAACGTGTTGGGGTCTGTGTGTCATTATCTGATGCGTAATTGTCCTGGAAGTTTACAGTGGAGGCAAAACTTTCTCCTCCTCTGTGTTGATAGGTCAGAGTAGGGTGTACTTCATAGGACCATCTATTCTAGCGTGAAACGGAAAGAGTCTGGACTTATGCACACTTCCTTTGTCGTTTCCTTAAAGGCTTGTCGAGGACTTGCGGTGACAACACCAAGGGAGTAGTGGCAGGCTTTTGTAGCTGAGCGTTTCATTTGCCGTTTGTTTTTCTCACATCTCAAATCTTCATTTGATTTTTTTTTTCCATAAGGGTACAGAATGAAAGAAATCAATTCTCTGTGAAATTGAGATGATGATCCATCGCAGATAAGTTGTCAGCACGGTGCCGTACAGGATGTAGGGATCATTTGAAGAGTTTTGAAGTATGAAGTCTGAGATGAAGACTTGCATTATCTTAGTACTTGTCTTCCTGTTCAGACAGACCCTGGAGTTATCATCATTCCATGGTTGAGAAATACTGGCTTGAAGCTAAAACGGAGTTGGACAATACACTGTGTTTGCCAATATGGCTCTGAGTCAGAGTCAAGCATTCATATTTCATCATTTTCCATATTGACAGAGTTGTGTTGTAACAGTTTGGCATACATATGCCTTAATCATTTTTTTTTGTTATTATTATAATTGTTGGCATTTCCAATTGATCCCATTTACTGCCTTACAATTTTTCTTTTTTTTATGGTTTTACATTTTATTTTAACAATGCACAATATTGAAATTAGTATTATATTTATTATATATTTTGGACCTAAGATAAGATTTCTTCTTGTATGTGTGCCAATGACACATGATAAACTGTACTTCCATTGTACTTCTGCAATTTACTTTGGATTACTATATTACATTTGTTGTCAGCCTTGAAATAGAAGATACGGTCTGCATTTCATTAAAGTTTAGGATCACATGACAGTAAGATGGTTAGGCTTCAATGTCCGTCCGAGGCTGTTTGTTTTTGGTCTGACTTGAATGCTTCAGTTATGTATGAGTCCTCTTGTTTTCAGACAGTTACTTTTAGAAATGACGTGCATCATATGCACAAACCATAATTTAATGATGCTGCAAGTAAATGGGCTATATTGTAGCCAAGGTGAAATACATGCATTACCTTGCATGACATGTGGTAGCCACACCTGGCATTGCTTCATGATATAATGGATTAAATGTTGATTTAGGTTTATTGTGCACTTTTAATTGACCAAGTACATTTTGCAAGTGTGTTTACTGCCAACTAATATTCCATTTAAGATATGCAATGCAGTGACATTTGATATGTTTTCTTGTTTCCAGTGAGTGACGTAAGAGCTGCTTGCGGATGATGAAAGTTGCACACTTATTTTAAAAATTCATTTATATGAGAAAGTACACAGTGAGGCCATAGTTTAATGGTTCTAATGCATTCCAAAGTGTGCTGTAAGTCGATTTAATGTTCGGCATGTCTTGACGTAGAATAAGTGTTTGATTACAGCTCGTACTACATCACGCCATTTCAGTAATGTAGGTATGCACATCTACTTGTTTACAAGGATACTGGCTGTAGAGGTTAGATCGTTCCATGTGCAGTTTACATGAGTTTGTTTCTAGTTGAATTGTAGATAAGCAGAAAGTTCGGATCTGACTTATTTGAATGTTTCATACCCACATGCCTTTTCACTTCTACAAATTGCTTGGCAGTGGCGATACAGACCTAACTATAAAACCAGCTGATGGCAAATGAAATATAATGCACCCCGAGCTGGTAAGAGAACCACCTTGCCATCAGTCATCGCTATGTATTTGGTTGCTGATTCATATCCTTTGTCTCGGTTTGAAAAGCCTTGTTAACATGATAAACAAACAAGTCAGAATAGAAAAAAACGTGAAAGGCTTTAGCTAATATACATGTATCTAAACTATTTATATGTTTAAGGCTTCATGATGTTATTTATTGTAATTCACCACAGCACGTTTTTATGGTTTCATCTTTGTCTTCTGTTTGTTCCTCTAAATAGGTGATATTTCCACAATAAGATTGAAAGCGTACGTCTTTGGACGAGAGTTTGGTCACTTGTGGTTTTGAATTGGGTCCATGTGGAAGTAAAATAGTGGAACTTTTAACCAAATAGTAGTTATCCCTTTTTATGTATCAGCTCTTGCTTTGTCAGAAATGAATGATGACCATTTAATGGAGAAATTACTTGCACTTGTCACATTAAAAAGTATCCTGTAATTTGCTTTGGAAAAAACGTGTCTGCTAAAGGGTGAGCAACCAAGCAACTCCTGTAGGCAAAGCTAAAGGCCACAGTTTATGTTATTGCATTGTGTAATGGCTGACTGTATGTGTGTATGTGTGTGTGTCTTATTAAACATTACAACACTTTAATGGAAAAAGTGTGGCATGAAACGCTTGCAGTGGCTTTTCTATAATTAGTGGTCTGGTTGTTTGCCCAACAATTCTATCACTTATCTAACCCGCAGCATTGCTGAATCATTATAAATGTAGATTTATTTTTGTGCAATATCTCTCATTCACATTGGAACACTAAGAGCTTTTAAACCACGCAAACAATCTTTTTTTATGACCTCTTTTTCTGTGCATTAATCAGTGTAATGAGGGGTTTCTGTTAGTCTTTATAAATGTCGAAATCAGCTTGCTTTAAAAAAATGAAATAAAAGTGACCCTGCTCCACTGGCTGTTAGTGGAAACCATGAAAGAATACCCTGTTTTTGTACCCAGCTAAGACCCACTGGGTGATTTGAGTGGTTGGGTAGAGAGTACGACATTGCTTTGGAGTTAGTCACTGCAGGAGAGGCTGGGCTCTCTTCCAGTTGGTCTGATGGCTCCATCAATGAATGCGTGTGACTGGAGGCCTGGGTTGGGCTCACAGCTCACTGTGCGCTATGTGCGGGGTGAGAGATGGTGTGCGTGGAGTTTCTCATTGTACGAAGGGCGTGTCCCCTACTTTGGATTTGCTACGTTTGCCATCTGTGTTGTGCCATAAACTCTGCTCTTTTTAGAGTTGCACAGTTGTTGCCAAACGACCTCTGCCAGATGGAAGCGTTGCGGTGTCGTCTGACACATTTAGACCTGTGATTATGGTCGCATTTTGTTCTAGTACCAGTCTTTCTCATGCACGACAATACAAACTATATATGTGTATTTATTCTGTGAAACTGACCCTTTTTTTTTTTTTTTCTTGAAGCTAGTTGGAATTCTTTAACTCTTTAGGAAAATTGATGTGCAATCATTTGAAAGTAATTATCAGTGATCATGTTTGTAACATGCAGTTTTGTTAGGCTAGCTCCATCTTTAGTGAGGTGACAGCAAACTTGATACAATTAAGTATAGGGCTCATAGATGTCGCCCATTTGAGTGTACACAGCTGCTCTGCCAAATGTTGTTCTTTGTAAACAGTGTGACAGCCTCGTCCAGACTGGCCTTTATCACAGCGAGCCCATGACTATTTCAGTCACAGCTCAGAAATAACCATCCGTTAATGAAACTACAGGGTAGTGAGAGCTTCTAGCAGTGGTTTCCAAATAAGACATTGGAAGCAGCAGAAAAAAAAGTGTTTACAGTGTTTTTGTTCCTATTTATGCAACCCCACAAACCTGTGAAGAGCTGTTTACCTTAAAATAGCTGGTCATTTTCAAGATGTATTGTAACTCCCCAAGTGAATGCTCTTGTAAATATTTAGAGCAAAGGTTTGCCCATTTCCCTCTGCTTTCTTTCAGAATATAAAGGAAGACAGGAGAGAGTTTGAGTATTAGCCTTGGCAATTCAGTAGGTTCCCTTATCCTCCCAGAGTTAAAGTAAATCTTGCAAGTTATTTTATTCAGCTATTTGTTTGGAATGTTAATGTTAGATACATTTTTACAGTGCATCCAAACTTGTTAGAACTATCTAATGTGATTGTATGAAAACACTCTAAATTAGTTTTTTTGTGTTAATAACTTCAGCAATGCAGATTACTTTTTGGACCTTAGAATTACTTGAATTGGGATTTGAATTCATTTTAATGTTAATCATAAATTCCACCTTGAGGATTGCACAATGCTACCTACTGGGAACACTGAGAAACATGACATTGCTCATACACATTTGCCTTCAGCCGTTAAGAGTTGCTTGTTCACAGTGGCACAATCTTGCTCGTCAAGACTTTGGTCTGGAAAGTTATCGAAAGTACTGCAAAGATGCATGCTTGAAGCAATATATTTGATGATATCTTGTATCTGATTGGTTGTGCAGATGTCTTGGGTGTGAATGCTGCTAGTAAAGTTAGACCGTCTCAGAAGGTGTTCTGAATTTATAGTGTGATTAGTTTATAACATGCATAAAACACCAGCTATAGGACAAAGCAGAACATTGTGCCAATTAGTTGCTTTGACAGTGGATTGAATGAAAGCACAAGCAGTAACACCCACTTGTCTTTCAGCAAGAATTGCTGGCTGTGTGGTATATCACCTAATTATGATTCACGCGCCAAACAGTTAAGGTTTATAATGGGTTCCCTCCACTTTTCAGATCCTCTTGGTCCTTTTTTACAACATTAATTCAAATCTGGGAGTTTCCTTTTTTCTAGTTTTCTTTGAATCTTACATTCTCCAGTACGATGCTCTTTGTTGTTGGACCTCAAAGCTTGATCTGCTTAAAAGGTCCTCATTACAACGCAACAGTTCACAAAGATGTGTTCTATTTCATTGCTGAAGTCTTATGATTGCACAAACACTGGAGGTATTATGAAGTGTTGCTTTACATGCATCATAGCAGATCATATGATTTTGGGTAAGAGCCATCTCGTTTAAGCAGATACCCTTCAATAATGCTCTGGTAGTGACATGGTTTATACTCCTGTGAAAGCCAAAGGATATCTCACTCACACAAAGAAAGATAATCTGTGCTATACTTTGTGTCAGAGTTGTTTAGAGCTCAATCTCCATGGCTAAGAAAAAAATAAGATGTGCCTGCATTGGCATAATTAATGTTTCAGGCAATGGTTTAGTTGCATGTAATGTGCCTCTGCTGCCTCTTTGGTCCATGATTGTTTTCCATGTTTCAGTCATGGATGTACAGATCTGCTTTTATCCCCCCCTTCTCTTACCCTCCCACTCAGTTTTCTCCTCCAAAGGCGCACTGTGAGGAATCTGTCAGATTTGTGGCAACAGCCGCTGTGATCATATAGGTTTAAAAAAGGGTAAAGGAAGTTTAACGTATGTATAGTGGTACAGGAATGTTGATAGAGGGTGCAGGGTGTGGCATTATGTTAAGAGGCAGAACATAGACCTGGCTGGGAGTGAAATAATAAGCTTTTGCACTGCTTGCTAGGGAGTTCTTAAGTACACAGCAATGTAGGTTTTCCCCTTCTCCTTTTGTAAATATCAGCTTTGGCCAACAATAAAGCGCTTTTTCAGGCTTGGGTTTCACAGCTTTCATACCATTTCTACCCATGTGGACTTTGAAAAGGTTTTACTGAAATTATATTCAGAGTTAATATCTATTAAATGTAAAATATTGTGCATTATTCTGTTGCATGTGATGTTGACTAATCCTTTTTTTAAAGCGTTTAGAATTTGTTAACAGTTACATAATCAAAGTAGATTTAGAATTCCAGGTACATCCAGAGTAAAATGTATTAAGTTATAGTAAAGTTGATGTGTAATTTGAAAAGCTTTGTAATTTGTCATTGTGTGACACAATGTTGTCTTATTTTCTCCTTAGTGTTGTTTATAATGTTAAGACCGTCTAATTCTTTCACCCCCAATGGGAAGCATATTTAGTGGGATTTATAATTTAGAGGGGAGAGAGTGTTCTAATTCTAGAAAGTACACAATTTCTCTGGTCCATTTAATGAATAATCGATTTTCCGATTAACCACTTTCTGGAAGACAGGGACTGTACATTTTAAATGTATATATCTTAATCTTGAATGCATATGTCTGCTCAACTTTGTCAGTGTTTAGAAATACTTGCATATAGATGAACACAAAACTAATTGGCAGACTTTAGCAATATATTTAAATTCTTAAATCACTTTTTTTTTTCTTGATCGCTGCTGAAATAATATATACACGATTTCAATTTACATAATTTTTTATATCCTTTTTTTTATAATTAACTATTTATCATTAGCTTCATGAATGGTTGATTTGCACACAAGTCTTCAATATTTGCAGCATTGTATTCAAATTTTATTTTGAGTGTGTACATTCCTTCAGTAATCCACCAAGGTCAGGGTCAGGCTTATTTCAGAAGTGAGTATACTTGCTATTTTGAATTAAGGGAGCATTCGGATTACTTGAATAACTTGTACATCCCACCAATTCATGATCACGTGAGGCAAAGCTTTTTCCATTTCTTCAGATTTCAATTATAATTGGAGATGGGAAAAGAACCTTTTACTATGCATCCTTTTAAATCTGATATATGCGTATATATGTGTATATACTCTCTTTGGCACTCTGGAATACTTTATTCTGACTGATCATTCATGTTATTGGGCAATCAGAAATTTTTGTGTAATGACCGTTGTTATATTTTTGACTGTTGTCCATGTCAACATAATGACACTACTACTCGTATCTTGTCAACAAAGTGTGACGTGGAACAAATTGACTACACAGCACTTGACTTGAGTTCTGCTTAGCTTTTGATATAACAATGTTGATTATTTTTTTCTTTGTCACTGGCAAATGTTTTCATAATTAAAATAAACTATTGCCTCATTTGCCAATGTGTAGTGAAATACGCGTGTAGGTGTTTTCATATCCAAGAGGTCCTGTGTAATTGCAGGGTGGATGATTGTGAGGGGGTGATATCTCTGAAACAAAGAACATTCTGTGTTGAAAGCTGGAATGGCTGGCCCACGTCAGCTAAAAATCTCTGAAGCAATGTTCATCAAGAAAAGACCTCCCAGATCTACAGGCTTCAGTCTGATTTTAATTTCATGAACATCAGATTTTTTAGATGTTTAGATATGTTTAATCTGTGTATTAAACTGAGCTTAATGCATTTAATGACAAGTTATTGCTCTTATTTTAAAGCTTTTCCTTCCCATGTGGTTTAGTGCTTTTTGAAACTGAAAAAAAAATCATGGTACACAGATAACTCAGTTCTTGCTAGAAAGATAGTTAAACTACTGCTAAGTTCCCAAACAGAAATCATGCTTGTTTATTTTCACTTTGTTGGAGACTATATTGCCATCTGGTGGTCTCAGTTTGATACTCATTTTTTGTTGTTTAAAAAAACAAAAACAAACAAACAAAAAACCCCACAGCATTGTTTTTTTTTTATTATTATTATTTTTTTTTTATTATCGAGACACTAACTTTCTTTTTCTTTTTTTGTGTTAAGGAAAGAACAAGGGCTGACACGGTCCACACTAGGGGACAGGTGAAGAAGCAACACATTTAGAGGTATACAGAATGAATAGTTAGATGTGTTTTTACCATGTGATGTTAATAGCTACGTGTAATTTACAGCAAAGCACTTCAATTTTCAGTTAATTTTTTTAAATTTATTTTTCAATTACTGAAAAATACTAATCACTTATCTTTTTTAAATCTTTTTTTTAATCATTTTTTTTTTTTTTTTTGCTGTTTATAAGGTAAATTCTCCCTAGAAAAAAAGCTGATGCTCATTTTAACTCATTCAACTTGAAACTGTTTAGTAATCAAAATATATTTAGTATTGTGTAATACTTACTATGTTTTACTGTGTTTCATTGTGTATTGTGTAATATCTCATTTTAAGATGGCTGACGAGCAGGATACAAGGGAAGTGCTTTTCCCACAGTGGATAGGCACTGATAAGCTTGGGCTCACCATAGAACAAAAAGGTCAAGGAGAGATTTTTGTCAAAGAGGTGAAAGATGAGTCCCCTGCTGCACATACTGGGAAAGTATATGAAGGTATGAAGTCAAAATAACCCTCCAGGTTGTAATGTAAAGTGCAAACATTTGGAAAATCAAATCTTCTAACATTTCTTGAATGTTTTGATTCTCCAAACAACGTTGGGAACTCCCCTTTTTGGTGGTGTTGTTTTTTTTTCTTAAATGAACTAATGCTCTTGTAGGTCTTCCAAATATAATTTATCGTTTGTTAAATCATTTAGTTTAAACTTACCATGTACTGTTTTTTTGTCACAGGTGACCAAATTGTGGGGGCCACCATTTACTTTGACAACATGAGCTCAGAAGAAACGGCTGAACTACTAAAGAATCTAAACCGACATAAGGTTGGACTAAAATTACAAAATAAGTCTGGAGACAAGTCACCTTGCCGTTCTCCAATGGGGACATTGTCATGGGAAGGACGTTCAGGGTTAGGAGGCTCTAGTTCAGACATTCTTCTGGTAAGGTGGCCTCATAAAGTGTAGATTTTAGTATGATCAATACTTCAGTATTTAACAAACTAAATTGAACTGAAATGTTTTACACATTTCTCTCTTACATAAATTTCACACAGAAATGGCATATTGTAGTAATTTGTCATTTTCCGTATCCTGTAGAGTGGGGATGACGAAGACTACAAGAGAATCTACACTAAGAAGATTAAACCTAGACTAAAGTCAGAGGATCTTGCTGAGGGTGTTGATGTGCGCACAGAACGTCACAGCAGCACAAGCAATGATGGTTGCACCATTACTACAATCACTCGTCGAATAACTACCTACACTGTGGATGTGCCTGGGGGGACTAGTCAGCAGATTGATCACTCAAGCCCTGAGTACAAAATTCAGGTCTTGCAGCATGAGCAGTCGGAGGGGGATTCTACTCAAATCAGATTACCACATAGTAGCCTTGTTAGTGGTGCTCACGGAGGTATAAAAATGGGGGACATAACTCTTAGCGGGCCCCATGTCACTGGCTCCTCTGTGAAGCACTCTAGCACAGGATCTTTAAAAG
>JAUZSZ010000116.1:23309642-23319646 GCA_034780575.1 Labeobarbus marequensis | reverse complement strand
TACTGCGTTCCTTGCCGTGCTATGAGCTGCACGCCTCAGTCGCTTCTTTTGAAGAAATCTGAGATGCGGCGGCGAAGCGGCCGCTTATATAGCCAGAGGCCCCGCCCATTCTGGCGGGCTTTGGCGGGCTGCATCGCCATAGGCTCGCGCGTCGCCGCCGCCGTGCCATTGGTTCACTTTTATAGCACTGCACGAACCAATGGACGTGCAGTTTCACTGCGTGATTGAAAAGGCTTCAGTGAAGAGGAAGAGGTTTTTCCCATACAGCGTCTTACGATGCAGTACGAGTGAAATATCGACAGGGAACTATGTTGTTTTGTGCTTAAAACTGCCTATTTCTGAGAAATCTTTGCTAATGTACAGTATTTGAATACAACTGCATTTTACTTTAGTGTTCTTACATTTATTGATTTAATATACTGTATAAAATGCTAAGAAATTATAAAAACTCTTGCATAAAAACAAATGCACATGAAGCAACAACAACAACAACAACAAAAAATAAAGTCACGAGCAATTGGTTTTCCTGCACAGAAACCATTTATGTGGATGGTTTTTGATATTCACTGCAGCTCTCACAAAAACCTTAGAGCCGTTGACCCAACAACAACAGAGATGCCCTATGAAGCGACACGTGGCCCCAGCAGCTCTTTAGGAGAGCATCCACTGGAGTTTGTGCGTCTGCGCTCTAATTGTCCTGGCAGCTGTGCACAAAAAAGATCTCCATGAATTAATCCTCTATCATCTGGCCTGCCTATATTACCCTCATATGTGATATCGCTTAAAGGCCTTTGATGAGACACACATTTCTCTGTGTACACTACAGATCCAAACAAGAGAAAACCCCCCAGATGAAATGTTGCTTTGTGTTTGTTTTTGTCTGGTCCTGGAGGATCACATTGCTTTTGAAGACTCTGTCGCTCTCGGCAACAACATCTGCCTTGTGAGTGTGGGGAAAGTCCCTTCAGAGCAGAAATGCCATTTAACAAGACGTGAGGGATTTGAGTCAATGAGTGCTCAATGTGGTGAACTTCATCACAGCAATGAATCTCTCCAAAGAGCTTATGGTGATGGCCTTTTTCTCAGCTTGCTGGTGTGCTCTCCTAATAGCAGGGTGACTAGGAACACTGTGCTTTTGATTCTGCTTTTATGTCAGACCACTCCAACTGGTCTGGCTGTTTTAGCTCAAACTACAGTTTGCACTAACAAAAAAAAAAGAAAAAAAAAAAAAGAAAACCTGTGAAAAACTCACTTGGTTATTACAGGTTTTGTTTGTTCTAACAACTTTCAGTAACACAAGCCACAGCTCTATTGCAACATTTTTCATGTCAGAATGAGTTTGTTCCACTTAAAATCAAATAGCTGATGTTTTTTTTTTTTTTAAGTGTTGAATTTTATCAATGTTTAGATTTTATGGATACGTTTTCATCAAGTATTTATTTCTCCATCAGTTTTACAAAACACTAAACACTAACACTTTATGAATTATTCATTAATTTATTACATTATTGAATAATAATAGCAAATGCACTAATTTCCACCAATTTAAATTTAAAAAACTTAAGTTCAGTTTCTGCCCTACATTTTTAAGTATAATGAACTTGGCTTTTCAAGTTATTTTGAATTAAATTACATTAAACCGGCTTACATTTTTGATTTTAAGTTGATTTTTAAGTTAAAGTAATGTAAAAACACAAGTTTCCATGACTTAATGATACATTTTTTTAGTGTTCAAATATTTGGGGTCAGTAAGATTAAAAAAAAAAAAAAAAACAAACAAAAAACTTTTTATTCAGCAAAGTTGCATTAAATTAATCAGAAATGACAGTGAAGATATGTAAAAAGATTTCTATTTCCAATAAATGTGTTTCTTCCAAACTTTCTGTTCTTCAAAGAATCCTAAACATACATTTTAATCCTTTTCACCTAAATATGAAGCAGCATTGAAAAAATATAGAATTAATTATTACTGAAGGATCATGTGACACTGAAGACTGGGGTAATGGCTGCTGAAAATTCAGCTTTGCATCACAGGAAAAAAATTACATTTAAAAATATATTCAGATAGAAAACAGTTATTTCAAATTGTAATAATATTTTATAATATTGCTGATGAAGATGTTTTTGATCAAATAAATGCAGCACTGCTTGAGCATAAGAGACTTCTTTTAAAGTGTACTATTTTAAAATGTAACTACTATACTATATTAAAAAAAAAAAAGTATTAAGATTAAAAAAAAAAACATTATCTTGTAGCAAACACAATGTTCAGATATAGTGTTTCTCCTATATTTTACTTTGTTTGCTCAGTCCTACAGGACAGAACACCTGCTTTACCAACGAAAGCAGGCCTTAGAATCAGTCTAGCTGTCTTCTGTCCAGTGCCCAGGAGAGCTGGGGATGAAGTGTATACTAGCACGTGTAATTACAAGCTCTGCAAACCATGTGAGTACACTACTAAACGCGACTCATGAAAGCCTGTCCTCCTGCATGACATCACAACCATATACATGTCACAAGAGGGACTATGAGACCTTCCTCAACTTAATGAGCCCCCTGACAGTCCTAACCTCATTTTTGTTAAATTGCCTAATTAAAAAGACATTTACGACACAAATAAAACCAGTGTGCATTAAACGAATACCGCTTCAGCGGATATACCTTTTTTTAAACAGAGTAAATCCACTCTTTTAGACTTCATTTCACAATAAATAGCAACCGGAGAGGACATTAACCATTGCAGTGGTATAACAACACAGAAAGCAAATAATAAAAGACAGCAAGTGTGTAAAGGATCACATTGAATGAATTTTAATGAGTCGTTTCAAAAAATGTGTTCGGGTTAATCTATGGTGTGCTTCAGTACTGTGTTAGTTCATTATTTATATATTTTATTTTACCTTTATTTAACCGTTATGTTTAATATAATAGTCTGGCAAATATAATATGGCTTTTAAAGCTTGGCTTTGCAAATCTTGTTCCAGCATTTAGGGACTTGTTTTGTTACTGTTTCAATCAACATGTGTAGTCTTGATCATGTTAATTAAACTAGAAATGGTAGGAATTCTGTGAACTTTTTTTCTCACTCCTCTTCTCCATTGTATGATCTGTTAGCAAGAGACAATTTGCATTATGCAGCATTAGTGAAGGGATTAGGGAACATGATTTATGCCGGCAAGACATTCTTCATTTTCGCAAATGAGTTTCCATTCCCAGTTGAACAATGGAGCACTGTCTGACCCTCCCTTAATCTCAGTGAACAAAAAGGGCTTGCTAAACCATAACTTTGGGACCTTGTTATTCAGACCGTGATTAAACCAGTGCTCCTAAATTAACATTAGGTTGGATCTCTATTAATTCTCTGTATTATCAGTGTTAATCACAAGTTAGCAGCCAATCAACGAGCAATGACTGAAAAAAAAGGGAGACTGCTTTCTGGTGCATAGGTATCTGCGGTTTCAAATGGATATGCCTGATTGCTAATTTACTCCAAAAAAATATACAAAAATTACCGTAAATTACCGCAGGTACCCAGGCAATTATCCTTTCAGAATATACTGTCCTCAAACAATACAGAATTACTTAGGCCTTGCCACCACATCCCCTAACTATCTGCATAAAATAAAAAAATATAAAAGGTAATTCATGCAATTTTTTTTACCTTCATAACTTTTCTATTTAGATTGTGAATAAATAGTCTCACGCAGTCAGATCTTTCACTAAATCACAAAAGAAAGGTATGGTGAACATTGCAGCTTATTCTGGTCATAAATTCTTTCCTTGTAGGTGGCTTTATCTAAAATATATTTACAAAAATAATTTACTGGCATTAAAATGTGAGTACTGATACAGCTGATTTAGCAAACGGTTGTAGAGAAAACACAAGAAAAACAGTAATGTGCAAATGTGTATTAGACTCTGTGATCAAATTTTCTGCCCATTCAAAAGGAATAAGTACAGACTATTTCCCAGACAAAATTTAGAAAACCAAATACACATCTTTTTCTGCAAATATCCTGTTAAACAGATACTAGGTGCCACAAACTAAATTCTGAATATTTTATGCCAGATTTTATGCCATTACCTTTATGCCATATTCTCAAAAGTACTTTTAAATTAAGAAAAAAAAAAAAACTAAAAAAACTAAAAAAAACTTTGTGTGCATTTAGGCTGCCTTCAAGTGCAGCTGTGAAACTTTTACCTCCGAGTTGGCAGTTAGTTATAAATACATATTATGCATTCAACTTGGAAACATAACATGGATGTAGGATAAACAAAAGAAATATATTGTGAACCCAAAAAACACATCTGCATTCATTGCATTCACTGCATTCATCAATTAACACCCTTCACTACAGACTTGATTTCACTAACTGATCTTTATTTTAAGGACCAATTCTCACTATTAACTAGCATGCATATTGCTAACATATTGGCTGTTTATTAGTATTCATAAAGCACATATTAATGCCTTATTCTGCATGAGTTAGGAGTTATAGTCTGTATATAAAAGTTGCCAATTTAAAACATAGCATAAACACTTATATATGTATATATGTGTATATAATTGGTCACACTTTATTTTAAAGGTCCAGTTCTCACTAACTACGATTTTTGCCTCAATCCTAATTCATCATCTAAATTTCTGAATGTCCCATGCGTAAATACGGCTCAGTCATTCAATATGGCTCAGTTCATTCAAACTCATAATTATGATATTTCCAACTCCACTTCAATGGCACATGAGGCCCAAAGGCTGCAAAAATTCAACCAATCAGATTAGAGCTAGCCCTATTGCTAAAAAATGGAAGGGACACAAACAGGAAATTTCATTAGACAGACTCAATCCCACATTTCCCACATCAGCACCAGGGCTCAATGTCTCACATACCAGGTCACAGCTCTGACAACACCTGCTGACTTAAAAATGTTAATGTCTTTTGGTGAGTAAATTGCTTCGAGCTGAGAGCAAATGAAAATGTTTGAAGACGTGCCCGTGTTGTTACAGCCGGTTTGTTAGGTGTAATCAATGAGAAAGGATAGGCGTGAGGAGAAGGCAGAATTACTGGCAAGGCCCTGACTGCACTGGCCAGGTGCAGAGTGAGTAGGGACCTCCCTGTTAACACGACACACCACTCAGCCAGGGAGATTAATGGGTCTGACTGCATGGCAGAGGAGCGGCCAGGGATCAGGGAGTGTAATTGCGCTGGGGCAAGTATGGACATGGATAGCTGCGCATAGCAGGAGCCAATCACACCTCGTCATCCCTGCCATACCTCCAGTTGTTCACCCTAGGTAAGAGTATCCCAGTCCGTGCCGTGATAGGATACCAAGATGAGGATTCAAGGTGAGCGAAAAGGTGTTTTAACTTCTATCACAAAACCAATTCCATATAATAAAAGTTCTATTTTGGTTAAATGATTGCAGAAGCACTTTTGTGGGTGCAGGTCGTGTGTTAAGACCTTGGGAGAATCTGTTTCTGCCAGGTATCAGAAAATTCAGCAAAAGCTATGTTATTATATTAGACCATTGCACGTCAGTGTACAGCAAGGGGGGAACACTGTATACAAAAGTTTATAAATATATTATGCAGATCCCATGTACAATAATGCGCTGTTGCGTACATGAAACCACAAACTATATTTAATGTACAACGTCTTGGCATTCAAAATGAACATCTCATTATAGATATAGATAGACATTCACAATGAATATCTCATATCTATAATGATGAAATTGCATTTCTGCCTCTCCAAAGCAAATTTAACTCCCTGCTCATAACAATCTGCCTCTTGCTCTGCATAAACTGTTTTGACACCCACATGCTCGTATAATTTCACAGAAGTCCTTGTTCCAGCGACAGATGTTTAAGACAATGTAAATTCAGTGGTGACATTGAGATGGTAGGCTACTTTGCTATTCAAATGAGCTCTGTCTCCTTCAGCGCTAAACGGCCCCTGTATTGGTTGGAAATATCAGTGTCTCTATAAACAGCTGTGACCCCACGCAGGAAGTCAGGCATCCCACTTCCTGTGGCAAGCTGTGCCGCTGGCTCTCCTGGCCAGAGATGGCTTTCTAATTGGTGTCCTCTCACCTCTTTATACTGAGATCTCCTGTTTGACAGTTCTTGGCAGCAGGATGAATGTCCTTGAAGAACAAAAAAGTCGAATCCCAAACCTGTAAAAGTAAAGCACTTTACCTTCAAGGTTTTTCAAAAGAGAAAAGGGACGAGAAACAATACCCGGTGCCTTGTTCAAAGAGGCAAAAGTTTGCTGCAGAATCCTAAATGTGCAAGGAAAGTTAAAAATGTTGTAGTCTACTGTCCCATTTCAACCTACAACTCAGTCTGTGCTTAATGACTTACTGATAAAAGACCTTACGCTGAATTCAGTTTCTGATAACTTTAAGAAAGGGGAATATAGGCACTCTGCTACTAAGCTGAGTTCCGCACTATCCCTTATATTTTACTAAAATAATCTTTATCAATAATGCATGTTTTGCTAACAAGCAGTCTGTCTGCATGGTGGTTTTTTGAAACAGGGAGGCAAAGTTCTCACTGATTTTTTAGTCAAATGTATAATAATATTTTCACTTAATATGTATAAAATACAAATAAAAAATCTTACATTTACATTAAATTTTATTTATCAAAGATAAATATTATGTAGCTATTTAGATATTTAGATAAATATATAAAAAATATTTAAATGTATAAAAACAGTTAAGGATTTTAAATTTATTCAAGTCATTTTATATATATATATATATATATATATATTATTATTATTAGGCTATATATCGAAATAATATTAGCTGAAAGAATGTACATTAGAACCGCACAGTAAACGTTACTTTTGTTCAATAGTCACTTTTTTTCAGATCATTTGCTCGGAAAACACTGCTGGCACGGAGATGTACCTTTAATTTCACCAAAAACCGACTCGCTTGCTCACAGTCACAGTTCATTATTTCTTCTGAGTAGGAGTATTTTTTACTCCGATCCATGATTTACGGCGGGATTTGTAGTTATCGCCTGACCAGTAAAATAGGCAAATCACAGCGCAATGGAGGTTCTGCCCTCTCTAAAATTTGTGACCCCCCCCCCCCCCACCATTCACCAAAAAAATAGCACATTCTGATAGAAAGGGTTGTGAAATCAATTCATGAAATCTGAACTTTTGTTGACAGATGATTGTGTGACAGGGTTGACCAATGAAATCGGTGTCGGGGCGGGGCTTGTATATTTAATATATTTATTGTAGATTAGCAAACCTGGTTTAAGAACTTTTAGGCTAACTAAATTGCATATAGCCTATTCGATGAATGGAAGATGGTGCATGGGTAAAAAATGGAAATAAGATTTTTTTTGTACAGACAAGTAAAAATTTTGGCCGGTGTCATGGGCAGAGAAATGCTCCAAGGTACTGAAGTTAAAAGGAGGCTCTTGGGTATGAAGCATTTACATGTCACAGGCATGCAAAAGCCTAGATAAATAATTAATTTGACCCAGGCAAAGGCTATTTTAAGAGGTCATCATATAGCTTCATAAGCAATGAGAGAGCTGACAGCAAGCAGGTCAAGTGTTGTCCTCAAAACCTTGTTTTTTTGAAAGGGTTAGCTTGGCAGCAGCTGTTCAAGCAAGCAGGGAAGTGCCCTGCTCAGTAAACCATAAATAAGTCAGGAGAATATGCAGTGACTTTGTAGAAACGGGTGTTGTTTACATTTCACCTTGATTTGTGAGATTTCAGATATCACAACTTGAATGTGTACCACATAATTACTGATGACTTGACTTCTCCCTGTATCCAAAACACATTTCTGCTGCATAAGAAAAACAACCATGCTTTGGTAAATCTTTATTATGACGTAAAAACTCAATGACATAATTTCAACTTAATTTCGACTCATAATTTTAATTTGTTTCTATGTCATAGTTTAGAATTTTTAATCTCATAATTTTGACTTTTCTCACAACTTTGACTTTTTTATTTCACAATTATGACTTACAGTATGTGATAATTTAGACTTTTATCTCATAATTACAATTATTTAATCTTGTGCTTTACCAAAGCATTTCTTTCAATTTTTTCAATTTCAATTTTCAATTGGTATGTACCAATTACTTCCAATTATGTAACCAATTCTTTAAATTACATAAGTAAATTAGTAAATTATTACACTATTTACAGTATATTGCAATGTTCAGGCATTACAATAACAATATTTACAGTATACATTATATATAAATTATTGTGTTGCATTGTTTATATTATACTAAACAATTACAATAACATAACATAGAAATATATGTCTGTAATATATACATTATTGTGTTGCATTGTATATATTATAAAAAGTAAATTGCTTAGATCATTTTTAAAATATGGCTCAAAGGGCAGTGGCAAGATGGTGGATGAAAATCTGAAAATCTGAGTTCCAGTACATTTTCTTTTCTTTAATATTTCTCTCATCCTTTCTTTTCTTTTTTTTAGTATTCTGAGCTGTAAACCATCTGTTTGTCTGAATCACCAGATTTCCCTCAGAGAAAGTCCACCTGCAGTACATTGTCTCACCTGTTTGACACTATCGCATGGTGGGCACAGACGTCCGTTGATTGCTTCAGCCTTGGTTTTTGCAGGAGTCTCTTTGGGAATGGAGCAATCTGTCCATTCTCAGTAGAGTACTTTTTTAATGAAAAGCATAGCACTGCTGCATAAGGTGTTTGGCAAAGCCTCATTGTGCAGCTGCCAGAAGTTGCATTATGCTCCATTTTATACTTAAACAGTATTTTCTTGGCAATGACTTGGCTGACAGCATTGAGTCAAATGTACACTCACATCAAATATGTCAAGTTCATAAAAAAGCGTATGATTTTTATACTAATAGATCACTTACTGTGTGCTTCTCTGTGAGACTGCCAATAAATTCAAAGCCAACCTTGAGAAAAAAATGTGGTGATATAAAAAATTTAAATCATTGTTATTTTAAAATGACTTATAAGCTGGGCTGTCAATCGATTAAATGTAATCAAATTAATAACACGATATATGGTGATTAATAAATCACAAGTAATCAAATACACCTGAATTTGCTTAGAAAAGCATTGAAATTAAAGGCATTATGTCATCAACATTATGTTCCGTTAACAGACAACTCTACTTATTAAGTTATTTTAGTATCATTGAAATATTATTATTGATTTTACTTTTTTATATTTTCCGTTTTAATTTTCCATTTTTAATTTAATTAATTAATAATTTGCATTTTATTAGTTTTTCTTTTAAAATGTGTATATATAGTTTATATCCATTTTTATTTCAGTTTTAGTTTTAGCTATTTTGGTTCATCATCAACCAAAATGAAAATGTGAAATGCTGCCTTAATTAGCAGCTAGCTGAATGTGAAATGAAATAAAAATGAGCTTTGTATACTTTATTTAATTTAGCATTCTTTTTTTATGGTTTTATATTTAGTTTTCTATAATAACCCTACTCATAGACAATTTATCTTATTGGATGGGATTTTGTTACAAAGAGTCTCTGTTCTTTATATTAGGCAGGATTTGCACATGTAAGAACAGGCCTCAGACTGACTGATTGCCACAGCCAGAAAATGGGTGAATTCTCCTGTTAAACTGACAAATGTGAATCAATTTTATTTCTATATTGACTGATTTGTGGGTGAGTAAAGCCACCTCTTTCTATTAAGACAAATCATTAGCAATCCTTCTTGAGATGTGACATTATTTGCCAATGAGGCCTCTTCAGACATTCAGCAGGATGGTACGCATTCAGGAGTACAGTAAAAATGGACAGATTTATTATTCTTGACAGGCGCACAAATTACTTTTAATAAAGCTGAATTCTCAGCCAGTCTGACGTATTGTTAACTACCCCCGCAGAGGAGAGGGTAAGAGAATATTACTTGCTAGAAACTGCCCAAGATTTTAAGTCTAGAGAATGCTTAAACCAAGATAATTAATTTTGTTGTGAGCCAGGCTGACT
>JAUZSZ010000116.1:22897849-22911090 GCA_034780575.1 Labeobarbus marequensis | reverse complement strand
AAGATTTGGCATGGATTTGGACTTCTGGATCATATTTTCGAATTCAGAAATCCTATTGTGCACCATGTCCCGAGGCACCTCTTCGTTACAGCCCTTGTTACCAGTGCATCTGTCCTTCCGCTGTTCGCTCTCATACTTATGGATCCTGGCTTTGACGGAGCATATCACCGTAGAGTTTATCAGCTCTTGTCGGTTGATGTGATGCATCTTTTTATAGAGTTTGAGGAAGCCTAGTGCATCGTGGGCTGAGCGATGCCTTGTCCTCTCCCTAGGATCCTCAGACTCTTGGGCGCCAATGCATTGTGATGCCTCAAGTTCCCCGTTGTGCAACAAGGAGCCGGTGCTTTCCGAACGGGTCTGCACTTCCTTTCCCCTCCCCTCAGAGAGAAGGTCATCACAACTCCAGGATTTGAGTTTAGACGTGGTCTCCTCTGAGATTATCCAGTCTTCTGGGTTCTCTTGGGCTGTTTTCCAGCCTTCGGGGAGGCTGGAGAAGCCTTCTGAAACTGCTGGGACAGCCATGAAACTGTCCTCATTTTGCCCTTTCATTTGATATGTGGATTCTGAGGTAGCATGGTTTGGACTTTGACAATTTAAATGTGGTGTGTGCATATTGCTCACATCCCCACCTTAGATATCCACCACAAGCAGCATGGTAAAAAAGAGACATGATAAGACATTAAAAGGTAATTGACCCACAGGAGAGAAAAGTAAGGATGTTTTTACTACGACCTGGAGGAAAACTGGAAAGAAACCAGACATCTTGATCAACAAGGCCTCGATGAATAAAGAAGCAATTGATATGCTACACTACACTGAGGCAAGATTGTAAACACTAAATAATTCATTGAACTTTATTCATGCAAAGGGAAAGTCATTTAAAATTCTGCTTGTGCTGCGAGGAGCAAAATGAAAATTGCCTGTGAACCTTCCCCTGTTGCTTATTCTTATAATAATGTGCACAAGTCTGGCTGCTTGTCTGATGTCTACCTTTAGTCCTGGTGGTGGCGGGGGAGCTAGGGTTGGTGAGGGGATTCCTCTGGGTGCTGCTGCTTCTGGGCAGCTCTAGTGGTCTGACAGACGTTTGTGTTGTGCCCACACTGCCCTGAGCCCTGGGCTGAGTGGCTGCAGGTTCAGATTTCCGTCTCTTGTTATCACTGGCAGAGCTGCAGAATCAATGTGGTTGAAGATTTCTAAATAATATATCCAAAACATGTAATAAACAATGTTAAATAAGGAGAACAAGTTTAGAATGAAATGCGATCCTAAACTCCATTTGAAAATAATGCCATCTCACCTATACAGTGACCTCAAAATATATTGGAAAACAAAAATCAAACCAAGTGGCATGTTTGCAAAATGTTTCACAAGAAGAAGTCTGTTCGATTTGGTAGTATTCTATATTCTATATTATTTATTAATTATATTATAAAATACTTTAGTGATTGATACAAAAAATATCAAAAATAAGACAAAAAGTAGTCAGACAACTTTCTGAATGTTATAGAAGAACAAGTTCTGTAATGTCATGACCTGCACTATGCATCCCTTGGGACCAGTTGGTTAAAAGTCATTGCAAAAATGTTTTAAGAAAAGATCTGTTTCCAGTGTCACTTTGTTTGATATATTAAAAACATAAATAGATGCTTTTAAAAAAAATCTATGCAATAAACTATATATGTCTGACTTATTTCAATGCATTTACAGTTAACCTACCTTGCGAGCCTTTCAAGGCTCCTCTCTATGGATGGCTGATAAAGGGAGGTCTGCAACAGATGAAGGAGAAAAAGCAGGGTGAATTCTTCGCTTATTCTCCAAACTTACTTTATAGTGTGTTCCTTGATACCCAGTGCTATCCTTCGCAAATCTAACAATGGTTGAAACAGTGATACTCCCATGTCTGGACACAGTGACGTGGGCCAGCTGTCCCTTGAAAACCCAGCCATTCCCAGGACAGCTAGACGCGTTAGATCACTTACGAGGGTTTCTATGTCGAACAAAGCAGGGAATTCCTTGTACGCATGGCTGGAGTAGATAATCATCTTCCTGTTTGCTGAAGCTCTGAGCAGTGTTATCTGGAACTGCTCTTCAGACCAGCAGCAGACGCCCCTCGCGTTTTTTTAACCCTCTTTAAAAGTAGCCCAAGCATGCAGTACCAGGAATGTCTCCTCAGTGTGACACATTTACATCTAGTCAACATAAATACTGCTCTGAGTGACAGACACGACACTATCAGGCTCAAAATTGGGCAGCAAAGCCTCTGTGACAATTTTTAGCAATTCTTTGTTTGGATTTACAGCTTTCCTCAAACCATAACTGTTACTACACTGGCCTCTAAGTTACGTTCTCTCCTTACACTGGTCAGTAGCAATTCACAGGGAGCGAGTGATCAAAAAAACAGCATTTTTAAGAAAAATTCACTAAAAAGCTGTGCCTCTTGCATGTGATAGTTATATACTTGTGCATATGTCTTGAATACTAACAAATTCAGATTAACTATGTGCAAAATGCACTGAAATATGCACTCTTTCAAACACGCCTCTTTTCTGTGTAAATATATTATAAACATAGATAATTATAGATGTATCATGATTACAAAACATGCATTTAATGTTATTTGATTTGCATTCATTCTGAATAGGGTGCAAAAACAAGTGTGTGCAAGAAAGCGACACTATTAATTTATTCTTAATTAATTATTCCCTTTGACAGCCAGCAAACTGTATTTACAATGACAGAAAAAAGTCTGTGAGTGAAAGAATAGATGTAATATGATACTGTAGATGGCATGTCCATAGATCCTTCACCTACTACAAACACATGGACAGAATCGGCAGATGACAGCCAGGAGGAAGTGCTCCTGTCTCATGATAAATAAATGATGTAATAACTAGAAAGAAATGTTATTATGATAAGAGAAGCAAATGCAGGTGTACATGCTTTCTTAAGACATGGGACAAAACATGTCCCACACTATCACCTGCAATTGCCTTTCTAAATAGCAGCACTTACACTTTAATAATAACAATCAAAGAGGATTGTTAGAATGTTCTTAACACAAATTTAACATGCCATCCTAATGTGCATGCAACTATCTATTTAATCTAAATTTTGAACATTAGGTGTTTGCTAAAATTTATTATACATATTTGCAAAGAAACATATTATTTATATCAGAAATACATTATTTACATGTATAAGAGTGTTAAGAGCTATGGAAAAGTAAAACACTTCTGTGAGAAGAAGCAGGAGGCTGCACTAAATGTAAATCAATACTTCGTTTAACGTTTAACAGACTATTTCTAAGTAATTCCTTTTTGCATAAACGTTTATTTTCTCAGTTCTGTAGTCCAATTTGTGGCATATCTCAAGAGTGCATTGCTTTACTTGAAACAATGGACTTTGTGTTAGAATTAGTTAAGTTAAGTTAAGTTAAGTTAAGTTAGGTTAAGTTAAGTTAAGTTAAGTGATGTTAAATGAGGATGGATTGAGAAGGTAGTCACTAGCTTATTTCTGTTCATTTCTCTCTGTTGGTCGGTGAAGCAGTTAATCATTTAGTCAATCACTCATTCATTCATTCTTTACCTCCGCTCGGAATCGAGGAGAGCTCTCTGGATTGTAATCAAGATGTTTTTTTGGAGGCTTCACCCAGAGGTGGGACAGAGGCAGTAGTAGCAGAGAAACGGTGACATAAGGGAGAAAGTAAAGTCACATGACTATGAAAGCAATGTGACGACCACAAACTAAAGTTGCGTATATGCAACAAAAACACTACACACTGCAGTACAGCTCCTTTTATATAAACACAATGTATAGCACGCCAAGCCAAAGGCTACTAAACTACACACACTTTGCACAAAGAGTGAAAACCTAATTTGTAAAGTCATGCAAATACGGTCAAATTAATCCACAACAGTAGTTGAATGTGTGTAAATCAAAGCCGCAAATGCAAAGACACAAATTCTAGTGGGAGGAAGCAAGGCTCGTTTAAACCTGATATTGGTTATTCATCACACGCCAACATATGTGTTACAGTGTCCAGAATTGCCTAGTCATTCCAACCAGTCATTTCAGACATGTCCACCACAGGCCTACAGCATGTGCAGCATGTATCTGACCTTTCCACCCCCACACCAATCACAAGCGGCATGCTAGCAGCACCAAACCAAAGCCACACTTACCGGCCGCCCAAACTCCAGTTCAGCAAAGAACTTATACCACGGCTCATTCTCTAAATCTATGTCCTCTGGCCTTAAGTTACTTGTCTGGTGTTGGTAATGAAAGCAAGTGAGGGGAAGAAGACGAAAGGAAGGGATGAAACGAGGTAATCATGCGAATGTGACAGTCAGATACAGATGTAAAATGAGGAATGGCAAGAAATAAGGGAACATTGTTGATTTGTGAAGTTCAGCAGAGCGCAAAACTATTACTACTATGTTGAAAATAGCACCAGAGTAAAGGCTGTTTTTTATTTTCCGCTCCTATCCAGCAGAGGGCAACAGCACATAACAAATACTCACTGACTGCAACAAAGACAAACTGCTCTAGCAGGAGCAAAGTGGTTTCTCTAACCTTATTAGTGACCTTGACCACATTACGCTCTAATGGACCTGCAATTTATCTGCTCTAATGAGTGATTCTGCACAGGCTTGCTGAAGCACTTCAGCTCGATTAGGGCAAATGTTTGTGGAGGTTCTTTTAACAAATACAGAAAGCCCATCATGTAACTTTCAACTGTTACCACATATATTGTCAATACAATTCTATTAATATACAAGAACAACTCAGTTTAGTTAGTTTATCAGCATTCGGTGTATCAAGCCTGCAGCGCTGCTGATACTGGGACTCACCGATTGATAGTATTTCATTAGTGGCATCTGCTTTACGATCCATCTATACCCATAAAGCCATGGGGCATTAATTCTAAGATCAATATGTTTGTGCCTTCAAATACTAAACTCAAATTCTAAAAAAGCCTCATAAATTTAATGAACTTTGTGTAACCAACTTTAAACAAACCATAAATAATTAAGTTACTTTTAAAACATGCTCATTTTATTCCATTCAGTGACATTTTAAAAGTTCGGACAAAAATTATAACGTTTTATACATTAAAAGTCACTAAACACTTACCGCTTTCTCTTGCTCTAAAATAGATGACTTCCCCGGCTCATAGTCAAAGATGCTCCTCGGCTCTGCTCTGTATTTCCGTGTGTCCACCTTTCTGTCAGGAGGCCCCCATTCATTCCTGCAAAAAATATATATATATTTCCTGAAAATCGGGACATAGTAGTTGATTTCATATTTCCGAAAAATCCATAAAATTAAGTTTGCCTGAGAAATATTGCTGTCAATTGTATGAGCATGGATGGGTGATTCTCACATGTCAGGTGTGCTCCTGCCTCTCTGTGGTGCCTCCCTTTCACTGGATCTCTGCTGTGTGGATGCTGATGTGGGCAGAGGGGTAGGGAGAGAAGAGGAGGCAGGCACCCTGAAACCGTATATGCCGTTATCAGAGGCACTCTTGGTGATGGGCCAGTAGGTGCTGGTTTTAGGTGCAGGATGGGCCTGAACTGCATTAGGTGCAGCATGCTTATCTGAAAGAAATGACAACAAATAATATGACAAATCATTTAATAAACAATACTAAACAATACTAAATAATTCCTCCAAATTAATACAGTACAGTGTAACATGTTTTTACCGATTTTTTTTTTTTTTTTTTTTGTATATATTAGAATGATTTCTGAAGGGTCATGTGCCACTGAAGACTGGCGTAATGGCTGCTAAAAATTCAGCTTTGACATTACAGGAATAAATTACATTTTAAAATATTTTCAGATTGTTCATCAAAATTGTTATTTTAAATTGTAATAACAGTTTACAATATTACACAATATTTTAAATACTTTATTGACACTATTGCTTTTTACTTTTTGAATCTATAAAAAAAATGTAACTGCAGAAATCATGCATAAAATGATATACAATTAGTGTTATTACTATGGTAAGTATATGTAACACTAAACTAAAGTGTTCCCAAAAAAAGGTCATTACTAATTATACTTATTCCTATTGGTTTATACTAGTTTTATTGTTTCTTTTTCTTTTGATTATTTGGAATCAACCATAGGAATAAAATAATACTGAATCAAAGAGAAACCTTGTTTGGAAATAGTTGAACCTGTACTTGTAACAGGATCTGTGGCAGTACGGGACCCAGACCACTCGTTATCTGTGAAAACAAATAAGCAAACATGATTAATATGGATTACATACATCATGAGCAGGAACTGCATACAGAGTGCTGTAAACACTCTGAATAATGTAAACAAACTCATTTGTAAGCAGGATGTGGGAGTAAAGCAATTAAAACGACATAATAAGATGCAAAATTAAGGGTTTGATCCTGTGACCTCTGTAATCTCTCAGGCAAACCCCCTGACAGTCCATTTTCAGTAATGAATGCACTTGTAATCCACAACCTGCTGAGTAAAGCTCTTTTATTGTCGCTCCTCTTTAGGCTGCACTTCTCTGCACAGAATCTATCCCCTTAGGAGACAGGTCCATAATCACACAGAAAATACGGGTTTTTAAATTGTCTGACATAATTAAAATCACTATAGCAATGCGATTCTGTATATTCCTTGCAACCAGTAAATATCTGGTTGCATAAAATAATAAATTACAAAAGTGCACAAACTATAATAGTTAGCAAAAATGTTCCTTGTCCATTTCTATGTTGCATACGTGCTCTAAAAATAGCTTTAAAAAGTGAACAGAAGAAATTAAAAATATTGGTATGTCAGTGTTTGACTAGAAAATTCCTTCCAGTAACCACATAACAGGCTTTTTTTTCTTCTTCTTAGGCTTATGATTTCTTAATATTCTTCTTTCTTTATGTCAACAGGCAATGCAAAGCATGCATTTTTTAATGAATGATTGTAGATCTGGTCTTACCTGGCTTAGGCACCACATGGATCTGTTTGAACATGGTCTTGTACCAATCTTTTGGCCTGTCAACTGTCTAAAACAACACACAAAGCAAGAATTTTTAGATTACAGGCTTTCCAGGCTCTTATAGATTAAGATTCCAAGATCCAGAAGCAAAGTTTAGAAAACAAATAGCAACCCAAATGTGTTCCATGACCCTGAATCCAAAACTCTGGATGTAAAAGGCTCCTATAAAAATGCTGATGCAATTGGCCTCTCCACGTTAAGCTAAGAGAGACACATCACTGTCTGTCTGCTGGCCAATCAATGATGCTGAGCACAGCTGCCCCTGTTTCCCTGGGGCTAAATAAAACTCTGTGTGGGAAAATGCAATTTAGCGCACAAATCAAAACAGCCCCTCCCATGTGACCAGAGAACGACTGAAGATTAATTCTGGAATTAACAATTATAGGTATGCACTTCCGACAATGTCTCAAGAGCCAATAAAGATTCAGGGAGCTTTCTCAAAATGAATGCTAAGCTTGTTTATTGCAATTTTATGTTGTTGATAAACTCTAAATAAGCCTGTAGTAGTTACAGTATGAAGTTCTTCAGTAACTTATAGGTGTTTCTTCAACTTCAGCCACTTTTATGTGCCAGAGGTTTATTTATAATAAAACTAACAGATTTAAAAGTCCTTTCGTTATAAAAAATAACACACAAAAACTGTTTTGTAAACTTTCTGCCATGCATTCATTTATATTTGTACTTTTCAAATGCATTGTTATAGATTATAGATTTTTATTGTTCTATCCATATCCCAAATCCAGAATTTCAATATTAAACTATAAAAATATTTGAATTCTTACAACAATTATTATCTAAAAAAACTAAATTAATCATAAACTTTTTAAAAATATTTCCTGTTAAAATTATTTGTATATATATGTAAATATAATTTGTGAACAGAATATTTTATTGTGCATCATTTCCAATTAAGGTATAATTTTGTCAAATTATTAAGTGTAAAAAATATTATTTATGTATTATTTATTTGTGTATTTAAGATACATAAAACAGTACCTAAATCCTAGCTAAACTGGTTGCTATTTTACTGCAAAACTGTAATTTTCCTCACAAAATGCTGTAAAACACAGTACTGTATATTATTTGTATGTCTTAATGTTTATAAAAATTCCACCATAAATGCACACAGTTAAAGAAAATATACTTTGCTTAATAATTTGCTTCTCTGATTTGAGTGCATGACAAAAATGTACACAATAATGCCAAAGGATTATATTTATTCTGAGCTGCACAGTATAAATATGGAAACAAAAGATTAACATCCTGGAACAACATTCACTCACCGTCCGTATGGCAACGGGAATCCCGGACTCATCCACAGGACCAATGCCAGTATAGAGCGGAGCTTTCCCTGTTGTTTCTTTCCTGTCAGACTGTGGCGCTCGTGCAGGAGGATCCACGTTGGCGTAGATGGGAGTGCTAGATTCAGAGGCTGATGGGAGGAAGACAGAGTCAGGTTGGGGGATGTGTGTTTTTAGTAATTCCCATGGAACTAACCAACATTCCCATATCAGTAACTGAGAAATACAGCCAGGTCAGGGATGTAATTCCAAATCAGGAGAAATAATCCATAAATATGTTAATTCCAGTATTCCGGCATAGAATAATAAACACAAAAAGCAGCTCTCGACTCCACAGTTCTCTGGCATGTACGGGCATTCAGACTGAAGCCTTTTGGGGAAAAACAGCAAAATGGGCTCTGGTTCGGAGACAAAGGCCAGCCTCACGCACACAGACGCTGTAATCCCAGTGTCTCAGCTCCTCCCTCACCCCAACCGCTCCGGCTCTCAGATTTGAGCTTAATCCCAGGCATTTGCCACTTGGGATTAGAGAGATCGCGGGCGCACACTCAGAGCAGACCAGTCGAGATATGCTTAGTGTCACAGGGGCGGTAAACACCGCTGCAGTCAGGTCACGTTTGCTTACGCATTAGTACTTCATTAGTGTCTGGCACATCACACCAGTGAGCAGGGAGGATTGCAACGCTTATGACATACACTTGGCTGTACAGTTTTTTCCAGGAAAGGTGAATAGTAATAGAAATACTTAAACATCAACAATAGCATTTCTGGAATATGTATTTGTATGGTTCTGCTACTTGATATCATGTCTTTGATTATTTTATAAAGCTATGTTCACTTATTATGGCTGCGTATCATGTACATGTATACATGTATATGTGTGTTTACAATACATGTATATGTGTGTACTTATACACAGTACACATATTATGTAAACACAAACTTTTATTTTGGATGCGATTAATTGATTTGACAGCCCTAATACATATATAGCCTGTCACTGTAGTTAAAAATGAGATGCAATTACCTAATTCACTCTCCTTGTTCTTTCCAATGATGAAATCAATAATGACTGTGAACGTCATTCACTCAAGAGCATGCATGTGGAAGTGTTAGCTTAGCTTCAGTACTCACCAGTGCTTCTAGCCTGCTGCATGGCTGTAATACTAGGGCTCAGTGAAGGAGGAGGGGGGTATGTTGAGGGAGAGAAGGGTCTTTGGAAGTGACTACGAGGACTTGCTGGCACACTCAGACCCCCGTTCACAGTCATCTGACCCTGTATAACGCAACACAAAGATCCTATTAATTGAAGAAACATCTTTAGGCATAATAAATTACATTGAGATCGGACTCTAGTGTCACAGATGACATCTGTTAGCCTTAATGAAAGTTGACAGAGGATAAAGAATGAAATAACAAACAATGAAAACAAAACCCCAAAAGATTTGTGGATTGACTAGTAAAATAAACGTACAAAATACAGTGCCCACCCACTGGGAAGATAAAAACAACAACAAAGTATTTTAGTACAATTGCTTTCAGTGTTTGGATTTATTTATTGATTTCCAGGATTAACGAGTGTTAGTATTAAGTGTTAGTATACAAAAAGAGATACCACAGGAACAATACAAGAAGTCTCAACAAAACCGTGTTCTCCTGCACATTAAGTTTTTGACAAAGACTGAGAATCTCAGCATACAGATAATCTGTATGGCAAAAAGTGTTAGTGAAGACCCCCAAGACCATCGACTTGATGTGAATATAGAAAATATGTTAGCATTGGTATAATCCCAGATGTTACACAGAGAAGAAGTAGTGAAACTGTTAAATGTGAACAATGGACAAGTGATACTAGTGTCTGTTAATCCAGCCCCTAGAAATGCAGAACAACAAAAAAAATTAGAAACAATAAACAATAAGTTGTCCAACTGATAAGAGAGCAGACAAAAAGAGATAATAAATGAAAAAGAAGCATTTGGACTGTGCAATTAAAGGGGACATATCATGAAAAAGGGTGAGAAAAAAAATAGTGCTAAAAAATTATAAATGGATTATATGTTACAGTTTGGGTGCGGTGAATTATTTATTTATTTTGTTTATGTTTTTGGTAGAAGTCTCTATTGCTCATGAAATCTGCATTTATTTGATCAAATATACAGCCAAATAGTATTACAATAAAAAAACAGTTGTCTGCTATAATGAATAAAAAAATAATAATAATAATAATTTATTCTTGTGATGGCAAAGCTGAATTTTCAGCAGTCAGTACTCCAGCCTTTTCTTATTATTATCAATGTTAAAAACAGTTGTGCTGCTTGGTTCTTTTGTACTTTCACTTAGTACTTTTTGTGGAAACTGTGATTTTTTTTTCCAGAATTCTTTGATAATTAAAAGAAAAGCAGTTTTGAAATAGAATCGGTTGTCTTTACTATCAATTTTGATCAGTTTCCTTGCGTTGTTGCTGAATGAAAGTATTAATTTTTCAGAAAAATCAATCTTCCTGACCCCAAACTTTTGAAACAATATACAAAAAAAGTTGAATATGGCCCCTTCTGAAATAGAAGTACAGTAGGAATCCTTATGAAAACTGACAAAGAAAGAAGCAGTAAGTAACAGACGTGACAGAGTGTCTGCCGGTGAATAGTTACATGAGCGGTGCTAGCTGGAGGGGAGTGTAACCCCATGTTGACTGTGACCGCACTCATCATGCTGAGGGTTGGAGAAGGGGTACAAGAGCCACCCTCTGGGCCTAGTCCACACACCCTCAACTCCTCCAGCACCGCTGTGGACGCTTCGCTCTGAGTGCAGGAAGAGCAGCGGCTCTGCCCCAGCGGAGGCTCCGAGTCGGGAGAGGGAAGGCCTGGAGAAGGGGTCTCGGGGTGAAGGTCAGCTCTGATGAAATCGAGGGAGAGTCTGAGCCGGTTAGGTGGTGACTGTGAGGTCAGTGCTGTTCTGGGATAGGTTTGTTTGAGGATTACTGGCACCTCAGGCTGAATGACAGAGAGGAGAGTGGCACAGATGAGATTCAGCAGTTGGGCACAGCAGGTGTGAGAGACGTAGAGATGTGATGCTGCTGACGGCTGTGCATTAGAGAGTATGGAGGTGTTACAGATATGAGATCAGAATGTTATTACAGTGTGGCATTTGAGCATAATCATAAAACAGACCATTCAAAACTGCATAAAGGTCATAATACTGTAGAAAATATATGCATAATATATTGTATGTACTACTTTATACTACCGTTCAAAAATTTGAGGTCAGTAAGATTTTTAAATATTTTTGAAGAAGTATCTTATGCTCACCAAGGCTGCAAAAATGCAGTAAAAACAGTAATTTTGTAAAATATCATTACAGTTAAAACTAAGTGTTTGCTATTTTAATATATTTTAAAATGTAATTTATTCCTGTGACACAAAGCTGGATTTTCAGCATCATTACTCCAGTCTTTAATCTCACGTGATCTGTAAGTAATCATTCATTTTTTCAGAATTATTTGATTACTAAAAAGTACAAAAGAACAGCATTTATTTGAAACAAATCTTTTGTCACATTTTAAATGTCTTTATGGTCTTTACTTTCAATCTAATTAATGCATAATGCCGAATAGAAGTATTTCTTTCAAAACAAAAAAAAATGTGCTGACTTCAAACTTTTGAATGGTAGTGTACATTTTATATGTACAAGCCAAATACTGTACAGTTAGCTGAATAAATGGTGTCTGGAAAGTGATTGAAGTCCATTACCACTGCAACTCATGATTTTACCATCAAAAAAAGAAAAGAAAAAAAGGAAGATTTCATTTTACAATGACATTAACCTGTATGTGCATCAGCAAAATGAAAAAGAAAAAAGAAAAAAAAAAAAGCAGGATTAGTTGTTTGCTAAGGTGCAGCATGGTGTAGGGAAGGCTGTTATTAAGCTAATGCATATGTGGTTATGAAATCCATGATATATACCACTGGAGGGGCTGCAGATGGCAGTGGAGGGCAGGGGCATGAGCGGCTATCCGGCAGGTCCATCCTTTTAGGAGGGGTAGGGGGTCTCAAAAACAGTGTCTGTGTGCTCCGTCCCGATATCTGTGGCCTAGGGTTAATGTGGATGGAGAGGGAAGCTACTTGTCTCTCCAGCTCCCTAGATGAAGGGTGTAAGTAGGCCTGCTCTGCATGTGAAGAACATGAGGTTTGGTCCGCTGTGGACAGCAGTCTGTGGGAGTGGACACTATATTCTCGTGCCTAATTGAGGAGAGCGGGCATTGGGATATTAGAGCACAGGTCAGATACTGCTGCTCTGTGGTGGTTCTCTCATTGAATAAAAAGGTGTGGACGTGGTTGCCTTGGAGAATAATCTCTCTGAGATAAACAGTTGATTGTTATAGTGAGGACAGGCACAACTCAGGCACTTGTTTGGTGATAGGAACACAAATATTACAAATGAAAGTACAAATGAGGAGAGAAAGTAGATTAAATAATATTAAAATTCAGAAATTCTCCACAACTGGAAAGGAAACTGAAATAACTGTTTTGGTATGGTTTAAAGTCAGTAAGCTTTACTTCAAAATAAAAACAAACAGACACTTTCATGAATAAGGTGCAAACTATGACCTAGATCTCTTTATCTTCATTGTTAACATCTTTCTTTCTTTCTTTCTTTCTTTCTTTCTTTCTTTCTTTCTTTCTTTTTCTTTCTTTCCCAGCATTTGGTAGTATATAAATAAAGTAAAAAAAAAATAATAATAATTGAATTTGAGATTTTTAATTTATTTTTGCAATTTTTCAATACTATATAAATAAATAAATAAGTAAATAAATAAATAAATATTGTTTAGGTTCAAAATTTTTTGGATCCACATATTTATTGGTAAACTTGTATTTACTTTAGTTCCCTTCCAGGAACTCGAGCTGCGTCCGAAAACGCTAT
>JAUZSZ010000116.1:22631980-22643464 GCA_034780575.1 Labeobarbus marequensis | reverse complement strand
AGCACCTCGCCGTGTGTGCAGTTAGTTAGAGGGAAGCACTTTGGAATGGATTAACTGTTATTCAGCTTTGACAGTGATGCACATTATCTTTTGATGTCAAAGTATTGTGTTTTACACAGGCAGACTTCACAAAATCATAATAAATGCATTTTGTGCATATTTTATGAAATAGATGCTTAATTATGCTTCTTGATTCCAAGTTGCACAATGCAATGCCAAAGTACAGGTGACTTTTCGTGTCAAAGTAGTTTAATTCACATAGGCAGACTTTGCAAAAAACGTTATGAAAAAATAATTTTAAAATAAAATATTAATCAATTCAAACAATGGCATGTGGCAATCATTTTTACTCATTTAATTAACCATTAAGAAAAAAAAATATTTATTTTGAATTTTTTTTTTGTAGATTTTTTTGCATGAACTAGATTTTTACATGTTTTGATGAATAGAAAGTTCAACAGAACAGTGTTTATTTGAAATAGTTTTTGTTATAATGTAGAAATTTTTACTGTCACTTTTGATCAATTTAATGCATCCTTGACGAATAAAAGTACTGACTTAAAAATTTTGAACAGTAGTATAAATATTACAGAAAATATTTAAGATTATAATTTTGACGTAATATTAAAACAGCAAAATTTAGCTATCATTATTTCTCATTAACCATTAAATTAAATAAATCAAATTTGAAAAGGTAGTTGAAAAGGTAATGCTTCCTGATTCCAAATAGCACATTTCCCAAAGCATACGAAAAAATTCAACTTTTTGTGATTTAATTAATTTTTAAAATGGATTTTAAATATGATCTCAATTTTTATTTTTTATATAGAAAATATTAGTGATGCTTCTTGAGTCCAAATAGCGCAATGCTACATGTGGCTGGTTGTCAGGGTGTTACTTTTTGGTTGCTAAAGTATTCTGACTCTTTTTATCATGTTGCTATCTGGTTCCTAGGGTGTTCTGAGTGTTTCCCTCTAGTTTCTGTGATATTTTTGTCTTTAGGTGTCTTGTCATCTGTAGTTTGTGGAGGTTTTTTTTTTTTTATAAGAAAATAATTTTTCTTTTAATCTCATATTTAATTCAATGCATTACTTGCCATTTCTTTGTAATTATTCGTGGAGCAAATTCTACCCATGATTTACAGAGTTTCAAAGTGAGTCCTGCACCCAAATATTCTCAGTGCATGATGAAGTTGCTTCAGGTTAAAGGTTTGTTACAATCTTCCTCGGCTAATTATTTCACTTTAAAGTGTTAGCTTTAGCCTTTGACACCCTCAGAAATGGTATAATGGTGTTGGTATTCTCATGGCAGCGATGCCCATAGCAAATAACCCTGTTTAATCTCTTTATCACAATAGCCAACAGTTGTAATATTCAAAGTACTCCCCTGTTCTTTGTTCTGTTATACAACGTATCCAAAGCAAAGGAAACAGAAGGAAGTCCTTTGTCACCGTTGTGTGCTCAGAGATTTAGCTTTGCATTAAAAATCCTGTTTCATTCTGTAGTGTTCAGCAGTTACGCTGGACCAGTGACGTGGGTCGTGTGCGTTCAGAGCCAGCGAGTGTCAGGCTCCTGCATCTGTGTTATGTCGGCTGCGTTGAGACGCCAGAGAACTTCAGATTAATTAAATTTAACAAATTGCCGTTGCGAGATAGACGGGTCTGTTAACAGAAACCTGCTGATGGCGGGATAACGGATGAGTGGCGTTTGGTGCTGAACACAACAGGTTCTGTCGTCACGTCGGCTAGACGGATGTGAAATGTCAAACATACCCAAGGTCCCCATTGTATTTCCTGTTTTTGAATAACACATACTGAGATATGCACACCACATCTTCTAAGGCTTTGAGTGTGGTTCTCATGATAGCCATGCGAGTCAAATTTGTAGATGCACAATACTAATTGTCATAGTACACACTTGTTTCTTTAAAAGCTTCAGAAGTTTGGCGTCGGTAAGTTGTTTTTAAAGAAGTGTTTGGTACTTACCAAGGCTGCATTTATTTAATCAAAAATACAGTAAAAACATCAAATATTTTAACAATTTAAAATAACAGTTTTGTATTTGAATATATTTTAAAATGTGATTTATTCCTGTGATGTAAAGCTGAATTTTCAGCATCATTACTCCAGTCTTCAGTGTCACATGATCTTTCTGAAATCATTCTAATGTGTAACCCTCGACCACAAAACCAGTCTTAAGTCGCTGGGGTATATTTGTAGCAATATTGTATGGGTCAAAATTATCCATTTTTCTTTTATGCCAAAAATCAGGATATTAAGTAAAGATCATGTTCCATGAAGATTTTTTGTAAATTTCTTACCGTAAATATATCAAAACTTCATTTTTGATTAGTGATATGCATTGCTAAGAACTTCATTTGAACAACTTTAAAGGAGATTTTCTCAATATTTAGATTTTTTTGCACCCTCAGATTCCAGATTTTCAAATAGTTGTATCTCGGCCAAATATTGTCCGATCCTAACAAACCATACATCCATGGAAAGCTTATTTATTCAGCTTTCAGATACTGTATAAAATCTCAATTTTGAAAAATTGACAGGCTGGTTTTGTGGTCCAAGGTCACATTTATGTCAATTACATGTTCTCAATAATTTATTATATCTTATTTTCTAATAATAATAAACAAATCAGTGTATGTCAATAAATATGGCTCCAAGCATATGCTATATCACTAACACAATGTCACTATCATCTGTTGTGAAAAGAGTCGATTTTAGAGGCATCATTTAGCAAGCCAGTTGCTACAACACTGCAGTTCAGTTCTGGTAAGAACTCAAAGGTTTAATCTTGCAACTCCTGAGAGAAGCTATTTTATACAGGAGTTTAATAACACTTCCCTGGCAGCTCAAGTAGTGTTACAAGGTGTCTATGCTTCATGCATCACACTAAAACCCTGTTCTTTTTGTGTTAATGGTGCCAAACAGATGCCAGAAGAGTCACATTTCACCTCACTTCTCCCTTTACCTCAGAGACACTGTGGAGGCAAAAATGGTGTATCAACCTGAGACTTGTGACATTTGACAGATGCTTACAGAGGCTTGGATTACCACCTCAGCAACTAGCCAGATAACCAGTCCCCGTGGCACTGCCTAGTTAACTCTTTAATTTGACATGACATTGTTCCAATAAACTGAATCTAATTCCTGTCTGGAGCTGGCCTAAGCCTCAAAACATCTTCTGAGCTTGCAAAAGCTTTTTACTTTAACTGGATTTACATCCAACAAGTCCAGGTGGTTGTCCTTCTGATCTGCTTAGAGTTCGCAAGCCCTAGATTAGCACTGAAGAAGATTTGCATTTAGTCTACATTTGTAGGGAAGAAGAATTTAATGTAAAGTAATTTAATTTTATGTTTACATTTTTGTTTGTCTTATAGACATACTGTACCTGTGGAAGCCAATTTCACACTCTGAGAGAAAATAAATAAAAAATCTTCATTTCTCACCATTATGACTTTATTTCTCATTATTTTGACTATATATATATCTCACAGTGTGACTATTTCTTTTTTAGTTTCACATTTTTCATTTTACTCTGACACAGAAACAAGTTTCACGTTTCACGCCTGGTTACGTGGTCAAAATAATTTCCACAAAGCATTTAATTCTTATTATAGAAACTTTGTGATTAGGTGTAATCATGTGTAACTTTTGAAAAATATGCAGTTTCATTTTGAATGTCAGCACTAAGAATTCAACTGGAAAGTGTTCAATTTGCAACATGGGAACATTTCATAATGTCAGAAAAACATTTAAGGCCCAGGAGACTTTTGAGTCAAATGAAAATTCTCCAATTCTACAAAGCCATTAGCTTTCATGCTTCCGTTTGTGTATGATTTATTGCCCTGCGACAGATGCTTGAATCATTTCCAGCTTTGACAATGAACAGGTTTACAACTACAAACACTTCAACTGTATAGAAATCATCAGTCGTGTTACTTTTGGACAAGTCTTTATATGGTTTTCAAGAAGCAGAATGCATGAAACGATGTTATTTGTAATACAGATTATTGTAATATATTTCATTTCAGGTAAACAGATTAGAGAATGTTGTTAAAGTTGCATCAAATAGGCCTGTATGTACATAACCACAGCATGCAGACACAAGTTAAGATACTCTAGCTATATCATCAATGCCTACAACATCTGTTCACCGTGTAGTCAGATATGATATACTGTATTCGTTTAACATGCAGCCTGCATTGTGTTGGTAAAGCAACGTCCTCTGAAATCTGAGCGTGATGGATGTTTTTGTGCTCTTTTTGCTAGTTTTACCTTCAGAAGTCATACAGTGTATTTCAGTGCACGCACAGGGTCACCTTCCGTTAATGCTAAGTGACAAGGTGATTTTAATGGCCACATATACAGAGCTAATGAAACATGAGGCAAAGCAGCGTGGGCAGCTTCCCTTTGTTAGACACGCTGTAATCTGTCAGAGAGTGACAAACCTCCTGAAGGCATGACATAATAACTTTACCCTTGAACTACAGACACATGCATTCTTTCAGACGTTTGTATATGCTGTTACTGATTCAAAGTGATCACGCCAATACGAAAACGTGATCCCGCGATCATCAATATTATCCTGAGGAAATTGAATCCAGGGACACCTCAGTAAAAGTCAGTGTCTCAGTATGTAAAGGACTCCGTACAGCTGAGAACAGGCACAAATTGATATTGTAAAAAGAAAAAACCTGAAAAAAGTGCATCATTCTACTTGATTTTTGTGGTGAACAGTTATGAGTAAAGTGCTGTCTGTGGCACTATATGAAATTATGTGTATGGCATTGCGTTGCAAACCTAATCTACAATATGAACATTGAGGCTAGTTTTCACACCTTTCCCTCTAGTGAATATATCTCAGGGAAGTCCATTTCTGTATAAACATAAACATCAAAGTCTTGTCAAAAGAAAAAAAGAAAATCTAGCCACAATTGTTAAACACAAAACATCAAATATTCTAATAAGTGCATTCTAATACGTTTTTTCCCCGCAATATATAGGGATGAGTAGGATTTTTTAATGTTTTTTGGGGGAAAAAAGCCTCTGATTCTCACCAGGGCTACATTTGTTTGATCAAACTTATATTAATAACTGTAATATTGTGAAAAAGTATTACAGTTTAAATAACCGCAGCCTCATAATCTATTACTCATAATCTGTCTTGTCACATGATCCTTCAGAAACATTCTGATTTGCTGCTCAAAAATCATTTATTATTTTTTATCAGTGTAGAAAAGGTTGATTTTTTATTAATAAACATTTCAAAAGAACAGCAGTTATTTAAAATGCTTTTTGTGAACTTTGTCAATTTTGATCATTTTAATGCATCCTTGCTGAATAAAGGTGTTCATTTCTTTCAAAAAAAAAAATGTTGCTTCCCTCCAAGGTTTGAACAGCAGTGCATAAATATATAAAAAAGTGACAAATCAAATAGTTATCAAAAGGTTAGAAACCACAGTTTCTTTTTCCATTCACCTTCATTTTAGCTTGTTCGCCTTCCTGAGAGGCAGAGAAATCAGCTCACCTTTGGGTCAAACTGAAATCTGCAGTCAAATTCATTCATTAATGTGCGTTTTACAGTATATAAACCCAGCGTATACAGAGTGAAATGCATCACATTGTGTTTGTGTTTTGATGTAACAGCCCATTAGGTGGGTGCAGCCCTGACTCTGGAGATAAGTTCTATCAGGGGGCATAATCACTGGGAAGTGTTTAATTAATTGAGGATTCTCAGCTGGCTGAGCAGCCAGTCTGCTTTTATCTCCTGTTTGTGAAAGGTTCATAACTCAAACTCCACTTTGTGCTTCATTCACCGCTCTGCAGGGGGCTGTGCTTTAAAGCAGTTTCCACAGGAACCTGAATGTTTATAACCAATAACGGAAATGCTCGGATTTTGTGATGCATACAGATGGTTGCTATAGTGGCTCTAAATGGGTTATTGCCAAATCCAAAGGAAAACAAAATTAAACACTATATATATATATATTAATTAGGGGTATCCAGTATGTACAGTGCTTTATTCAGCACAATAAACTATGTTACCTGGTATTAAATGTTTTGGTCTGAGAAATGATCACTCAATTCATAATCATTCCTGTTGGGCAAGAATATTTTCTTTCATTATTATTGCTTCCTCTTTTAATACATCTTAACTTTACACCTTCAGGTAAGCAATTCATAGTCTGATTCCTCTGTGGCACAAAAAAAACACAACATTTCATCACAGTTTATATTCTCTGTCCCCTGACAGCATACTCTGAGGGCTGTTAAACAATCTGTTTTAGCCAAAATTGAGATTGTGTTTTTTTTGACCCCCTTTTGGTGGATTAGCAATGCTCTCTCTCTGTAATGGAAACTGAGGCTGGTGCTAGCATGGTCAGTTTGGTGAGATTGGATTAGTTTTGCTGAACAAGCTGATCTGTCACTTTGAGAAAACACTTTTTCATGGATTGAGAAATGCACAGAATGCAGCATTGTGTTGAAGGCAGCCAGTGGTAAGCACCTCATCATTGCCTGAGATGGGAGAAGAGGTAGATCAATGCAAATCAATTAAAAAGGTATGGATTTTTTTTAGTGGTGATAGTGTGGTGGATAAAGACTTGAGCTGGCAATCCAAAAGTCTTGTCTAGAGGTTGATTTTATACTTATCAAGCTTAAAATATATGCTTTATAAATAATACATGGTTTTCAATTTTGAAATGCTTTTTATTTTTATTTTTTTCATTATTGGCTAGTTTATGGTTTTCAAATTGGCCTCGACATTATACAGCATATCATTTCATTGTCCTTATATTAAATCTTCATATTGCTGGTGAAGTGAGTTTATAAACTGCTACATTTAGTAAATAATTTTATCTGCTTGAATATTTTCATGATGTTGCAATGTTTTTGTGATCTAAGTAGGATTTTACTGCCTCCTGCTGGATATACTGAATCATTTCATCTAAGGTGAATTATCCTCGTTATTTAAGAAAGCCTTCCTCTTTCTTTCTTTCTTTGTTTCTGACAAGTTTTGTTTTACTTTCAATGTCTATGCTGAGTAGCCCAAAAAATCACAGCCGTGAAAAGAGGAAGCCATTAATCATTTTGATCTAATGTGTAACCAGGTGTGTGGAAACGCATTTCCTCCACATAAGGGAAAAATCAAGCTAAGTCGTAATATTAAAGAAAAAAAAAACGAAATTATTAAATAGAAAAGTCGAAAGTATCAATAATCAGAAATTATCAGTCATAGGCCTAACTATGAAATAAAAAAAATCGAAAGTGACATAAAAAGACGAACGTTACGAATTCGAAACCCTTAGTTATGTTATTATTTAAAGTCAAGATTTCTACTTTTTAAGTCATAATTCTTACTTTTTAAGTATTATAATTATAATTGATAATTATAATTTACGATTTTTTTTTTTCACCATGTTTTTATGTGGCAGAAATTGGCTTGCATAAATTGTTGAGACGCTTAGGCAGCAGAAAATAAACTCGTGATTATTATTCTTTCATTCTTGTAGTGGTGACTGGTAAAGCTCACAGCGGACAGATCAAAACATTGAACAAATGAACTTGAACTTCCTTGTTTACATGCGGAGAGAAGCTCAAGCGGCAGACTGACGGGGGGGTCGTGTTGTGGGTGTACTCATAAACAATCACAACCTAACAAATCCAATTATATAGCAGTTAATCTTTACAGTTGTATTTCAAATTTATATTTAAAAGAAGAAAAACGTATTTTAACCTTTCTTTAAATTTTTTTGCATGCATATACTGTATCTGAGCACCCCTTACATTATGGTACATTCCGTCGCGAAGCTTATTTCCCGCACCGCCTTCCGCAGGGAATGACTGAACGTTTAGAAAACTTCGCGGAAACACAATGAAGCCGATATCAGTTCATGACATTATTATTAGAGCGTTATTTCTTATCTCACAGTTTGTTCGAGGGGTAAGAATGAATGCGGTTTCTGCACCAGAGTTACCTGTTCTTCATTATAAAGTTTATTAGGCTGTTTTGAGAGCTGTTTCGCTTTGTGCTGGTGTCACGCTTTACTCATTACTGTCTGTGTTTGCAGCTGGAGGATTGCAGAAGTGGGATGTATCCACCTAAAGGACCAACGTACTGCGGTTTCTCTCTTCAAATATCCAATTTGATGTGCTCCTACAGTTCACATGCTCTGAGCCCTGGACTATGTGGAGCTCAAGTGTTGATTTTGATAACATGCTCATCTTCTTTTGTGGTTTATCTAGGTTTAAAGGTAATGTGACCTGGCACACTGTTAATCTTGATTTACCTCCTAGTGAGAGATGGACGAAAGTGATCAAGGATAAAAACACAGAGGTAAAATTCTTTGGTAATGTGCATGTCTCTCTTATTGTTAGACAAGAAGGCTTTGATTGTGTTTACAGTAATCATGTTGCATTACAGTTGATCACAATGGTACAAACAATAAAAGACCTGGCCAAGGGCCTTTTTCATGGAAAACTTGTTGATTTAATAGACGACGAGCTGGTAAGCAATTAAATGTATGAATGAATTTAGACCTTTTAAAAATGCATTTTGAATATTTTGATAGTATTTTGATTATTTTGCTATCATTTATGTCCTCGCTGATTTATAGCCTTTGATTGTGGATACTCTTCCACAACCGTTCAGAGATGAAATTAAGGGAATAGCAGCGGTTTCTGGCATCCCTCTAGGTGAGATTTTTCATTTTTGATTATTTTTAATTTTGTTATTATTTAAATTTTATTTGTTAAATTATAATTATGGTAAATGCAAGCAATCTAATCAAATTAAAGCTCAAACAAGCTCCTTAATTGTGCTTAATTATCCCCATTTCTTTAAAAAGGTATTGCAACTGTAATCTATCATTTTTATATTTTTGTAAATTTATTTTATGTGTCCCTCTAGGTGAAATTACACTGTTCAATATATTTTATGAGGTGTTCACTGTTTGCACATCAATCGTTGCAGAAGACTTGAATGGTGAGAATATATAAATCAGTTTGCATGTTTTTAATCAAATTTAAATTTAATAAACATTCTAGTTGTTTTATTGCATTTTTTCTTGTTTTTTCTAGGAAATATTTACCATGCCCGGAATTTGGACTTTGGACTGTTTATGGGGTAAGATTTTTTTATTTTTTTTTGGCAAATATTTAGGAACACATAAAAATTTGTCAGCAGCATATAAACTCGCTTTATATCATGTCATAAGAATGGTGTGTTTTTCATAAAGGTGGGATCGACAGAATAAAACATGGACTTTAACAGAGAAGCTTAAGCCTCTTGTGGTGAATGTCAATTTCCAAAGAGGCAACAAAACCGTCTTTAAATCAACAAACTTTGCCGGATATGTTGGCATGCTTACTGGAATTAGACCTGTAAGTGACTAAAGATTTATTTATTTTTTTATTTTTTTTTTATTTTTTTTTTAATTATGCTTCTTTTTTGTGTAAATGTAAAACAAGTAATTGTTTTACTTGTTTAGGGTGAATTCAGTCTAACAATGAATGAGCGTTTCAACCTCGATGGAGGTTATGTAGGTAAGATTTTTTTTAAATGATTATGACAAAGGAAATGTAAGTGACAGGTACAGTATATAAACAGTTATTTTAATGTTTAAAGTTTGAAATGAAGTAACAATACACAACACTACATTTATTTCTTCTAAACATTAGCTACAAATCATGGGTGCAACTAGATGTTTTTAATGGTTGACTGGTTAGATAACATCATAAATTCTCACAGGGATTCTGGAATGGATTTTTGGCAAGAAAGATGGAATGTGGATGGGTTTTCTCACTCGGAAAGTTCTGGAAAATGCTACCAGGTAAAAACAACACCATATTAGCGTAACATGAAAGCACAACTTCCTTATTTCTCTGTCATGTCCACATAGTTCTCACTCGTATACTTTTTTGTAATAATTTAAAATAGCTTTCATTAGCTAAAGTAGTAACCTTCACACTCTGAAAAGGCACCATGGGTAGATAAAAAAAATTATAATTTTAAATTAAAAATATTAATATTTTTAAAATATATAATTATAAATATATTTCTGTGGCTAGAGGACACAAGTACTCCTCAGACTTTTTTTCTTTTCTTTTCTTTTTTTATACACTTGCAGTTATGAAGATGCCAAAGGCCAGCTCTCTCTGACGAAACTGCTTGCACCAGCTTACTTCATCTTGGGTGGTAACCGAACGGGTCAGGGTTGTGTGATAACCAGGACGAGAATAAACACATTAGACATATGGGAGTGAGTAAATCATATCACGCAGAAGTACCAAATTTCTGTCTGCAATGTTTTAAACTGCTCTTAAATTTGTTGTTAATGATGTTAAAGACTTAATATGAAGCTTGGGAGATGGTATGTCCTGGAAACAAACTATGATCACTGGGAAAAGCCTATGATATTTGATGACCGCAGAACACCAGCAATGAAGTGCATGAATCAAACCACACAAGCGGTATGTGACATTTTGTGTTAGAAATAAAACTGCTTTGTAGCAGTCATTTAGAGAGTAGAGTTGCTTTTAAAATAATGAACATAATTAGTAACTAATTGTTCATGAAGACATGTTTTATGGTAGATAACAAAATTGTAATTTCCACAGAGCATTTCTCTGGCATCAATATATGACGTTCTGTCTACAAAACCAGTTCTTAATAAGGTAAGTCTTCCTTTCAGTTGAATTAACAACAGCCTTACACTAACATGTATCACACTTTTATTTCACTTTTATGTGTTTTTTTTTTTTTTTTTTGTTCTTTCTTTGACTATTTTTGGATCAGAGAGCGATCCAAAAATGGTCTAACGTCATATGAAGTAATAATGAAGCCATTTTCTGTCCTGTCTTTACAGTTGACAACCTACACATCACTGATGGAAGTATCAACTGGATCTCTGGAGTCTTATATCAGAGATTGTCCAAATCCATGTATGCCATGGTGATCTGCCAACAAATCTGAATTAACTAAGGCGTATGAAATATTGTTCTGGATCTCTGTCATTACAGGGCGGTGTATAAGAAAAGGAGGATGTTAAAAATCATAATGGTTGCAATTCTACCTCTGAACTTGCACATATCTCTTCTCATGGACTCGTCTGTTGTAACTGCTTTACCACTGCAACATTGGTGCAATTGTGCAAAAGTATAACTGTTTCTTTTGTGTAACAAACTGAATAACCACACATTTTAAATGGAAATGGGGTTTTGTATGATTTCTTTGAGTGTTGCCTTTTTCTTTAATATTTTTTTATATAAGGAAATCAATTTTTTTGAAATCCTTGGTAATGATGCTGGAAAGTATTTTTGTAATTTATACTGACATTTTATGTGTCTATTTCTGGGACTGTGTTGAATGTGTAAATGGAGGTATTAGAGTTACAAATGTTGTTTTCACAGTATTGAATTAGAACCCCCCCCCCCACACACACACACACACACACAATTTCATGTATAAA
>JAUZSZ010000116.1:22559545-22571132 GCA_034780575.1 Labeobarbus marequensis | reverse complement strand
CATGAGAAGGAAATGCAGACTCTCAATGCAACACTGAAGGAATCAGAGGACACATTATCTGTAAGGCAGTGACCAAGTGCTCAAATTCTCCACACAACATCCCTGTTTCAAACATTTTCAAATCGGTGCATTTTTCCTCAAACAGAATCGAACTGAGGAACTTCTGACAGAGAATAACAACCTCAAAGAAAAGCTGGATGCTGAGGTGAAGAGAAGGATGGATCTGGCTGAGAAAACACAGGTATGTTATCACTCCTGTATAGCTCTCAAACATCTGTGTTATCAAACAGATTAGCCAGTGCTATTGATAGTAATGCATCTCTGCTTTAAGTAGACTGTGTATGTTCCATGAATGACAGGTTAATATTAGACTGGTCTTCCCAATCAGAGTTAAGGAGATTCCGGAACTCTCAGCATTCTGAAAATGCATGCGAGGGCATTTAGATTACTACCCTGCATAATGCTGCCAGACCCTGTCCTATAAATAGTGTGACAATCCAGCACAGGGATAGTTCATAAATGGGTGCTTCTTCAACTATGGACACTTTTGACCCTTAAGCTGTTAGAAAAAGAAGTGTCTTACATTTATGCATTTAGCAGATGCTTTTATCTAAACGCTCTTAAAACACACTTTTCACATTCTCACATAGTTTAAGTGTGTTTCACTAACAATGCTCAACAGTGTTTATATTCACACACCACAGGAGAATTCTTTATTAAAGACAGTAACATCATTTTGGGTCAAAATTAGATTGACACCAAATGTGGAAGCCTGAATTTAAGACTGTATACTTTTTTCTTTTACGCAAAATAAATATTATATTATATTATGTCATTATATTGTGATCACATTTAATATTTAATAATTATATATTCCATCATTTAAAAGTGTTTTATTATATAACGTCACACAAAAACAAACCAAATTCTTCTTTTGAACTTTATATTTACTAAAGAATCCTGACTGTATAATGAAATGAGTAATGTTTCCAATATTTGATAATAAAGGTAAATGTTTCTTGAGCAACAAATCAGCATATTAGAATGATTTGTGAAGGATCATGTAACAAGGAGTAATGATGCTTAAAATTCAGCTTTTGACATCACAGGAATAAATTACGTTTTACATTTCTATTTCAATACATTTTCTATGTACATTAAATGCACTTGAAAAGTAGCAAAAATAAATGAAGACATGATAAAATATCATCATTTGATCGTCAAAGTGATCACACGTTTTGTTCATTTTAATAGAAGCCTGAAGAAACACTCGTGTTTTGAGCTGCTGTAACAAAATCCACTGATTATTATTTAATGTTTACATTTGACTTTATAACATCTCAATGATCCAGTTCAGGAAAGCCAGTATATATTCCTGATCTCTCTTGCTTGTTTTCTTATGTTTAAAAAGGACTCCCATACTCTTTATCTGGAGCAGGAGCTTGAAAGCCTTAAAGTAGTGCTGGACATCAAAAACAAACAGATCCATGAACAGGACAAGAAACTCATGCAGATAGATAAACTGGTGAGCTCAATTATCTGTTGTGCATAAAGCACCTACGTTGTAATTGCAGTAAAGAGATGAACATAAATCTGATGCTCCTACAATAAATGTGCTGGAGAAACGCTAAGATTTGATTTATTCTTAGATGGAGAGGAATGTGAAGCTGGATGAATGTCTTAAGAAACTGCAACAGGAAAACGAGGACCTCAAAGCCAGAATGGACAAACATGCTGCTTTGTCAAGGTAGGTGTACCACAAACTCGTGTTCGTAAACGTGATAGCCTTGGGTTTTTAGAACTTATTTTACTCGATCCACCTGTCTAGCTTCTAACATTTGGGTGTTTCCCCAGTGGGCTTCATTCGGTTTTACCTGTAGCAAACCAAAGTCTTTGAAGTTTCACAGTGTTTGCATGTAGTATAGGAAATTCTACAAAATCACTTCTGGCTATGCTTTGACACTTTATTTGCTTTGATTACTGTTCATGCTTTTTTCGCGGCAAGAATGGTGTGTTTTCATTGCAGCAAAACTTTGTGCTGAGAGACCTTCTGCACTTTCATCATGTGCAGTAATAGTGACTACTCTAATCAAGTTTACCGTTGCAGACAACTGTCCACAGAGCAGGCGGCTTTGCAGGAAACCCTCCAGAAGGAGTCCAAAGTGAACAAACGACTGTCTATGGAGAATGAAGAGCTGCTCTGGAAGCTTCACAACGGTGATCTGAGCAGCCCGCGCAAGGTCTCCCCTTCCCCGTCCCTGAATCTCCAGTCACCGCGCAACTCTGCGACGTTCTCCAGCCCTCCCGTCTCGCCCAGATAACAATGGCCTTCAGCTTCCAGGAAGCACTTTCATACAGGACGGAGCAATTCCTGCATGCTGAAGCTGATCTAGACCATGTCAGTGGCACTCAATATGGAATGAACTTTGTTGACTCTTGTACAGATTACAAAAACTGAAGACTATATTGCACAGAAGCACTTACCAATGAGGTCACCCTTCGTACTTTGCCTTTCACGTCTGACTATGGAGGAAAAAAGAAATATCTCAGGGCTTCTCTCAAATGTATGGGTTTTCCCCCTCCTGGATTGCTTGTTCCTTGAAGTTGCTGACATTTATTTTTTTTTGTTTGTTTGTTTTTTAGAGGACTGACATCCATGACTGGGGCCTTTATAAACTTTTCCACCAGACGCCTTTAAGTGTACCTGTAAATACCCAGATTTATCTTTGCTCTGGGACGAATGCCCAAATGCCAGCCGGCCAGTGGACATTTCCCAGAAGCTGCTGCTCGTGTAGCGTTTGGTTTCCCTTTATTTTATGCAGGACCTCAGACCCCAGATGAAATTTTCTAAAGAGACACTTCATAGATCAACTCATGCCATATACTGACTGTTACTATTTACTCAAATGGAAATATTCACAGATCTCAACCAGGTGTTCTCAAAACCTTATGCAACATTTTTTCTTGCTTCATGCCTTTATTTTTCATTTTGTAAATAGTATTTTTTTTAATTATCACGCACTAAGAACTGCAACAAGGTGAGCTTTATCCAGATCATGATGCATGTTTCATCACAGATATGCTGTCCATATTGCTCTCAAATGCATAGGAAAGATGCAATACGGTGATTGATGCAGAATAAATTATTTATGGTTGATTAAAAAACTTGAATGTTTTGATTAATGCCTGTTTAAGGGTTGAATTATCCCTTTTCCTCATTTCTTGGCAATCAGAGATGCAAAGGTATAATGTGCTTGATATGGAAATGGCATGTCATCGGGCAGCCCTGTGACTGAAGGTATACGCTATTGGGAATCTGATTTTTTTTTTTTTTAATAACTTTCTTGAATACGGGTTTTGTATATTATTCAGTATGATTGCGCCCTAGGGACAGATTTGAGTGTTTGTTTGTCCTTGTTTCTATATTTATGTCTGATCATGAGACCGATGTAATGTCCAAGTATGTTTCGTGGCCTCAGTAGCTCCCCCTCTGTCTGAAATCTCCACTGCAGCTTTACATTCAAGCTATTTACAAAGAAGTTAAAAAGCAAAAGTATTCGTATTTTGTTTTTTTGTTTTTCCTTTATGTTGGTATGTGTTACTAGGCTGTTTGTGTGGATGTTGGTGTGAAACTGAAACTCATGGAAATATGCAATTAATAAAGAATTAAATTAATCTTTTTGTAATTGTCACCCCGTGTTTATAACATGTTATTGAAGTTCTAGTCCACCTTAAAGTAAAAATAGTCATTAACAATTTTGTCTCACTCTCATGTCATTCCAAACCTGTATGGAATTCTGTAGAACTCAAAGAATGTTGGTTACTGTTTCAGTTCCTATCAACTTCAGTTGTATTTTTTTGCCCATATACTGCAACCAAAACTGTCTGGTTACCAGTATTCTTCAAAATATTTTATTTCACAACAAAAAAGTCATACCCTTATGTTGTTCCAAACTGGTGAGTAAAGGAAGACCGAATTCACATTTTTGGGAGCACTGTCTCTTTAAGTAGCCAAGCAGTGAAAGTGTGCAGGAACCTGTTGTATCTGTTGGTTTTCTTATTTCTTTCCATCATCTTCAGGCTGGAAGTCTATGGCAGCATTTAAAACTGCATCAATCGGCTTGTAGTTTGACTCTGATGTGTTCTGTTTTTTTGTGTAGTGAATTCTACTGTAACTTATTCTTAAATTGCTAATAATTCAATAACATAGATCTCTGCAAGAGGAGGAAAAACATACTTTGAATGTGTCACACTGAACCAAAATAAGCACTAGGCTCCCGCTGCACATTCCACATACGGAGTCCATTAGAGCGTAGCACAAACCCTTCACGCTCCTCAGACCTATTTCATGCGTACAGAACTTACGCCTACCATTCTGAGTATTATAGGTTAGCATGATTGAAAAACACTTTCACAGACAATGGTGCATCACAAACTGTATTAAATATACTGTTGATTTACCACTGAACATGAAGCTTGCATTAACTTGCATCATCACTGAGTCTGTTTAAAAGAAGCACTTTATTTCCAAGTCATATATAGAATGCATGTTTTTCATAATGATTTCATTAAGAAGCAAGAAGCCTGAAATTTGAGTCCAGCTCAGCTCAATATATAGTTTATATTCTTCTTATTCATGTGACTTTACCGTTGTGGCCACCAATGTCTCTCCATGCTTATTTTTGGTGGTGCAGATGTACTTTCCATAGTCAATCGTTTCAACATCATCCACAATCATGACGCTCTGAGAGATGCGTGTTGTGTGTCCCACACCGCGGTTTATCAGTCGCCAAGAGTCACGAATATTCTCCGGCCTCTGACCCTGAGAAACACACGTCACATAAACACCTATTTATCTGAATCTATATTGCCTGCTAAACATTTGGAATAATTGACATTTGTTATGTTTTCGAAAGAAGTGTCTTATGCTCGGTAAGGCTGCATTTATTTGAGCAAAAATGCAGCATAAATAGTAATATTGTGTATTATTGTTGCAATTTAAAACAACTTTTTTTCTATTTGAATATTTGTTCAAATTTAATTTATTCCAGTGATGGCAAAACTGAATTTTCAGAATCACAAGATCACAAGAAATAATATTCTTCTTATAAAATGGTTAATATTTTTTGTGGCAACACAACCATTCAAATGTTAAGTTAAATAAGATATGTTTTCAGCAAGAAATATTAAATTGATCAAAAGGTACAGTAAAGACATTTATAATGTTACAGAAGATACATTTCAAATATTTTCCGTTCTTCAAAGAATCCTGAATACGTTTCCAAAATAACTAAAATATTAAGCAGCAAAACCTGTTTAACACTGAAAATATGAACAATTAATAGCTAAGCATCAATAATAATTGAATAATTGAGCACCAAATCCGCAGATTATAAAGGTCTTTAGCACTCTAATATTTCACAATATTAAGGTTCTTAATGTATTTTTGATCAAATAAATGCAGCCTTGGTGAGCATAAGAGACGTCTTTCAAAAACATAAAAAATTACTCCAAACATTTGATCGATAGTGTATCTCTTTATAAATGTAAGAGCAAACTGTAGCATCCACAAAATGACATAATACTGTGATTAATATGTTATCAAATATGATCAAAAGTGAAAATCTTGTAACCAAATCACCTTTTCTTAAGGAAAAAATAACGTAGCACTCACCTGGCCAGGATACCTCCAGCTGAAGCTAACAATCATCTCAGGTTCACCCAGAACTGTGCAAGTAACATTAAAGATGTCTCCACCACTCACTATGTTTGAAGAAGCCTCAATAGTCGAAAAAGGGGGACCACTAGGCACTACGAAGGGAAAAATGCCAAAACAACTCCATTTTTTTTGACAAAAACACCATGTAAAATGTGTGCACTAGCTGTTATTAGCAGCACTATTATGTTCTCCTCTTACCTTCCACATACAGCAGCTGGTATTTAGTGGATATTTGTGGAGTGGCTTTCGTGGTGCTGTTGGCCTTGCAGTAATAAGCGCCCTTGTGTTCTGGACTGGGGTTTTGGATGATGAAGCCTTTCATGGGATTGTAAGAGATCTGCGTCCCATCCACAGCGATTTCCTCTGCAGGAACTTCTCTGTGCAGGGAGACTTTGACTTTGGGGTTTGTCACCCGGCACGGGACGGTGGCAGGCTTATCAGGGCGCAGGTAGATTATCTCAAAATGGATGGCAGAGGGGACAAACAGCTCATCTTTGTCTAGAAACAAAGAGAATTGTAACAATGTCTTTGGAGTTTCAAGATCACATAGATGATATGCGAGCAGATGCTGTACCTGTAAAGTATATGTAGGTAGCAGAGGTGCTTTCTCCATCCTTTGTACATTCTTCTCCATCACAGAGCACCACCCAGCAGCTGTACTCTCCAGTATCAGCAGCAGAGGGCGACATCAGAATCAGCTGACTGTACCGCTCATGCTGCATGATGCTGGAACAACACAATCAATCAAGTCTAGACCTGGGCTATGCTTACTAATACTGTGAGACTACTTGTATTATTTGTGCATTATATAATATATATACTACGGATTGTGTGAGTCATTCTACAAACTTAGGTTACGTTTTATGCCCACTGATGATAAATATATTTTTTTCTTCAGAAAAATATTTTATCCATAAAGGAAAGCATATTCATTCAGTTTAAAAATCATTTCAGTTTGCTTGAAATAGCCTTGATGTCTCTTAAATGACATTTTTTTGCAGCGTCCACTTTTGAAGTGAGCGGGTTAACTAAAATTAATATATGCTTAAAGTCCAGTACTTTAAATAAAATTAAACTTAAATTACATTTTATTTCAGCTACTTGCTAAGGGAACATTTCTCATTTTCTTTTAGTTTAATTTGATGTACTAAATAATAAAAGAAAATTATAAAAATGACAAAAACACAAAATAAATAATAAATAAAAAAATAATTTTAAAAAGTTAACATTATATATATATATATTGAATTTATTTCTAACAGTGAATACTTCAGGGGAAATTTAATATGTGTTTTATAATTGTTTTATTTTGCTTATGTTCACAAAAAAATTATCTATAATAACCTATTGTGAATTTTCTGAATGGATGAAATTATTAACCTACTAGATTTGCTAAAAATGTGCAGTTTACAACTAACACAAACACAGAACACTGTATCCCACAAAGCAATGTGCCTGACATGACCGTCCTGAAGTTATTAAAGTTAACCACAAAATGAAATACTCAAAATTATCAATTTGATTCCATGTCAGACTAACAAATGTTTGACTGCAATTTTCAAATCTTTTTATTTTTTTATTTATATTAAAATAGAAATTTGGGTAACACTTTATTTTAAGGTGTCCTTGTTACATGTTACATGTATTTACTATTAATAACAAAAAAAATACATAATTACATGCAAGTAACCCTAAGCCAATCACTTATCCTAACCCTAGCCATATAGTAAGTACATGTAGTTAATTAATATTACTCAGTACTTAAAGGTACAGTTACATTGTAACAAGGACACCTTAAAATAAAGTGTAACCGAAACTTGTATTGGTTCACATGCAGTGTAATTATGTTACTATGTAATCATGCAACTCTGAAACAATAGCATTCCAAACTGAAAATACTCCAGGAGCTATTAATGTGCCAGATTTAACCAAACTACTATGATTCTAACATGGATAAAGTGAGGAAGAAGAATACCTGAGGCGGTTGTCATTGAAGGTGTCCAGATAAGAGGGATATGCCCAGCCAATATTAGTCCCTTTGCATCTCAGTTCCATTGTTTTCCCAGGACTCAAGGAAAGGCTCTCACCCAGTCTGAGAAAACGGCCTTTATCAAGGACCTGAGTGAGAATAGACTGGCCCTTGCTTCCTGCCTCCTTTTCTTTTACTTTGGGGTAGCGAACCTTCACCCTCTTTCTTCCTGGTCTAATGCGGTTCTCACCAGCCTCTTTCTTACGCTTGACCTGCTGACACACACCTGGGTACACCAAAACACAGTTTTCCTAGTCAACAGCATGTTGTTTCAGCATTTGGATGTGACTGGCAAATTTTGCATGGGGAACTTCTAAAGAGCAATAAGATTCATTTATTCACTGCTAGTAGGCCATAAACATAGTACGGCATATGTGTTTCATTTCTCTCTTTGTGACACATGATAACTCCTATGACCAAGCCAAAAAAAGAAGGAGAGAGAGCAAGCGTAAGAGGTTTCTGCCATCTGGAAATCTGCTCTATATTCTTCAGCTACCAGCTGTACAAACAGCAATGCTGGAAGTATGCCTTTCTTGTTCTCTGTGCAAAAGCGTACAAAATTGAACAGTGCTGAGGTTCATTGAATCATAAATTCCTTTTAAATTCATTTTGACAAGGGTCATGAGGTCTAGAGGAAAACTGTATACAGATCTTTCGATTCCTTTTTATTTATGTTTGAATAAAAAAAAAAATCATAGGAAAACAAAGGTTGTCTTGTTAGGATGCAAAACATATGATTCTCTATCTTTTGTCTCTGCTGTAGAATTTAATCATAAGTTTGAGTAAAACTCTGCCCTGATTTGATCTCTCCTCCCCTTTCTACTCTGGAATTTGGTTTCCATTGGCACCACTGGCACACCATACACATTCAATTTATTTCCTTTTTAAGCAAGAGAAAGACCATTTTTAACTTTCTTCATGTTTTGAAGTAATGATAACAAGGCAGAAAAAAAATAAAAGAAAGATCTGCTCACCATTTTGGACCTCCAACCAGAGCACTGCCAGTGTGAAGAAGAGCCAGAGCTTCATGATGGCTGAAGTGGAGAGTTCCAGCAGGGCACACGGGGCCTGAGAGCAGCACACAAGCTCTTCGTCCACTGTCTGTCCCGTTTACACACAGTCAGCTCCATCCTCTGTGAAAAAAGAGGAATTTCCCCAACCCCTCTGCACAATCCCCCTTCAGTTTCAGTCTGTGAGCCCCGTCCTGCGATCTTCTAATGCCCTCTGCTGGACTGCAGCTATTTGCGGTACTGGCCTCATATTCCCAATCCAGATCATTTGTAATAGTTTACCCAAAAATGAAAAATCTCTGTTAATTTTCTCACTCCCAGACCATTCAAGATGAATATGACATTCATTAGAACAGTAAAGAAGACTGAACCCATGGTCCTGGTAATTCATAATATGTTAGTCAAGGGGCACCGTCACTTTGAGAGTCAAAAAAGCAAACAAAAAAACTTGAATAAATCCCTGCGGCTCATGACATACAGAAATTGAACATTATTTACCACACTGATTCCACAAACCATAATCTCAGACAAACGGTCAGTCACACAGGGCCGTGAACTGACTATGCCGTTGTTGTTCACAACAGGATCTTCACTACACATACGAAAAAAACAAAACAAAACAAAAAACAGACATTATCCAGCATTTTTACGGACGTTTCCATTAACCCTAAAAATACAATGCAATGAAGTGCAAAATTCAAAATACAAGTAAAACACCTGTAAAAAAATAATAATAATAAATCAGGGCCTAAATATGTAGGCCCTAAATTTTCTTTAGCCTATATGTTGTTTTGCCCCATTTTTACGAATTTTTTAAAAGTTATTTTTCACCCAGGGTAAAAAAGTAAGTACCAGTGGTGAACAACACAATACAATACATTGAAAATAAAAATATAACATATTTTGCTAAACCAAGTTGCCTCCTTCCTAGCTTTACTGCAAGAGTTCATGACCTTTTGTCTGAGGCTGCGGATAACAGGTAATAATGTCGTAAATAATGTTTAGTTTCTAAAACAGACCAGTCGTTTCACTTCATAAGACCTCAATATATTGTCAGGAGCCGCAGAGATTCATTTTGTGTTTTTGTATCTGCTTTTTAGGACTCTCAAAGTGACGGTGCACGTTGACTTGCATATTATGAATCACCAAGTGTCATGATTCAGCCGTTCTTTACCATTCTACTAAATAAAGCCACCTACATCTCGGATGGCCCAGGGGTGAGTAAGGAGTAGAGGTCACCTTAAACCTTTATTATTATTATTATTATGATTATTATCATTATTAAATGAGCAGTTCAGTGTTTTGTTTACTGAAGTGTAATGCTGAAATCTGTTTTCATTGGCAGTTGAGTTATGCAGTTTTGCAGTATTTGTTTTTATTGTTTTGTATGAAACCACTTAGCAATGTTTTGACAATGACAATCCACACATTAAAAAAACAATAATAATGATAAGATACAATGATACAAAGGCTTTAAATGGAAGTTGATGTGCATTACTTCAATGAGACATTAACACATTGTTATCAATGGTTGTTCCACAATCTTAGCCTCATTTACACTGCAATCTACAACTCAAAATTAAGTATTTAAGGCGGAGAGGGACTTGTGCACTGTTTAGCAGAAGCAGCACTTTCAGATGGTCAGACTGTCCATTTTTTAGAGCACTGCTTGCATCAGTTTGTTAGCTGGATTAAACATAGTGTCATGTATTGAATGAGCGCAGTGAACTGTGTAGTGTAGATTGTTGATTACTCATCATAACGTTTCTGAAAATGGCGAATTTGTTAATTGTAGAGTGAAAAATCTAGAAAGTAAATAAAGTGAAAAAAAGGTAATTTTACAAGACAAAACATACATCCATACTTGCTCCTCTTCAACATCTTCAGACCTTCTGGTTGTTAAACAACAGATGAATACTGTACATTGTAAGATATCCCTGTCAAACATTCAGCGATAATTACACAAAACATGTAACATAGATTAAGATAAAAAGTAGTGTTTATCAGAATACAAGAAAACATGAAATAGTGTTATCCAAACAGCTTAACATCTCAGGCACATATAGTAAGTTAAAAGAAATAATTCTAAATCTTAGAATTAAACACTTTAACAAGACATTCAAGCATGTTGACAAGCCGTGAAGCTGGACGTTCACCATTACCATGGCTTAACCAATATTTTTTCTGGTGTTCCACATTATTTAATAATGCCACTTTACCACATGCATCTTTAGAACTAAGTATATTATGCTATAAACGGTTTGTTTTCTTTGGGGGTTTTTGTTTTGTTTTGTTTTGTTTTTCTTTTGTTTTTTATTTAACAACCTAACAGTGGAAGTAATCTTAAGATACTGTCTGTGGAAATCCTAATACTTTCCTGCGGAAAAAGAAAAAAAAAAAAACATATGCTTTTCCTTTCTCTTCAAAACACATTTAAAAAGCAAATTGCTTAAACACAGAAGTATGTCTTACAGGGGTGAAAATATTTGCTCTGACAACAATTCAATGCTATTGTAATTTATTAATGATTTTAAGATTTTAAAAAAAGAAAGAGATTTGGTCACTATTCCTGTCTGGTGTATGTTTTATATCCAAAATGACAAATATCAGTTTATATTGGGTCAATTCCATAATCAATGCATTGAATTTTCATTGCCAGATCGCACACCCCTAACGTCCTACTATCACATCACAGGTGAGAGCATGAGCACTGAGAGATGTTACAGTGATTGTTCATGATGGCAGTGACTGCAAAGGCAGAGCTGAATACACAGATTTCAGGTCTATCAGCTGGTTGGTGAATGCCGTGGATAACAGCTAGTTACTATT
>JAUZSZ010000116.1:22519735-22529949 GCA_034780575.1 Labeobarbus marequensis | reverse complement strand
GGTCCCAGTCCTTTCTAAACAAGGCGATTTTGTATTACAGAAGCAGTATACGCTTTAAGTGTAACTGCCTTGTTTGAAGAAAGGTAAGTCCTGACAGAAAAAGTGAACTTTGATCATAATAACAGGACAAACTTTTGTGGCTAGGCTAATAGCTAACACTCTAGCCACATACACAAATAAACACTCACGTCGACACCAAACAGCCTCATTCACATCTTACAAGAGGGATTGTTTACAAAAGCTGACTGTAGGCCTGATTTCAGGACGTTTGCGGGTTTTTTTTTGTTGTTGTTGTTTAGCAGATGTTGTGCTAGCTAGTGCTGCTAATATGTGAACCTACAATAAATGATTTGGACAGTTAATAGCTTAAGGACACACAAAACAACGTATAATATGCTGAAAAGGCACTGTCATATATGTTTACAAGCATTTTTTTGGCACACGACCAATCGTCCCACTTATTTTGTTTGGCATATTGAACTGAATGCTGCTTCTGTTAGCCTGCGACCATTTTGTCTCATCTGGCACTTGTTGTAATGTTTAGCCACAGTACAACAGGTTTTTTTGTGTGTGATATGAGTATGTCTGAATCATTGTCCTTTCAGTGCTGTCATGAAGCAAGAATAGTAGATGAGTAGTCACGTTTACTAAGACTAAAGTGGAAGCATATGAAGTATCGCAATCTCCCTCCTGTGTTTACAGTCCTCATGATGCTGTCTGGAGTGATAAGGATCAACTAATCTAATATCTAGTTGGAAGTCAGTAAACAAACGACTAATGATTTACCAAAGTCAATCAGCCAGGCCATGACAGAACAATTATCCACAAGCCATAGATACATGCATATTTGAAAATATATGCGGATCTATTATTGACTATTGCAGAGAATACAATTTGGTGCAAAACCAACAATTTGGTCATGCTTTAACAGGAGAGCTTCGTATGGTGATGTTATATATATATATAGGCATTCAATATATGGTCTTCCATTTGCTCTGCAATTAGAAATGTTTTTTTTTATTTTTGCACATATTTAAATGGTCTTAGTTGTTTTTCCAAGTTTATTTTGTATTTTGTTACCTTTTTTGATCTGATTATGGTTTAGTGACAAAGTGATTTGATTTAAATCAGCAGCTTTCTGATTGTGATGGGGGTTTTTTCAGGTAAAAAGAGGGAACAAGCAATTATTATTTCATGAGAATATCCCCTGGGGAGTGTTTTTTCGGTTTTGATGCCGTGAACCTGGAACTATGCCCGCAGCCACTGTGGATCATAGTCAAAGAATATGTGAGGTTTGGGCCAGCAACCTCAATGAGGAGATGAAGAGGATCCGACAAGTGACACGAAAATTCAACTACATTGCAATGGTGAGTTTGAAACTCTTAATGCTTCATTCAGATCAATCCAGTTTCATTTCTCAAATGTGATCTAGAACTGACTGTCATTTTGTAAGTTATTAAATCAGATCCAGATGTTGAGACAGTGCAGTTAATATCTGGTAGGTCTATATCAGTTGCCATAGTAATGACTTCAGTGTCAGCCTGATAGTAAGAGACATAAAAGAGGTCAAAGGCATTACAGAAAATCATATTGAGTCAAAAATTGCTTGTTCGTTGTGTATATGTAATACACAATGAATAACTTGTTCAAAATTAGTGAATTTTGACAGCTGTAGACACTACTTGTGAATGACGTCAGTCAATTTGCATCCCGAATGATGAAAATTAAATTCAGTCTGACGAATCCAGTGTTGTTACTGTTAAAACAATTAAGAATAATTTTTGATAATTGAAAAAAAGAATAATACTTTATAATATTAATTCTTTTTAGTATTATAATGTCTAATTATTTATTTGTGTTTTATTTATATTTATTTATTTAAAAAAAAAATCTAAAACGTGCACTTAAAAAACTTAAGCAAAAATTAAAAAATGCAGCTAACTGAAATAAGGTTACGTTGAAATACTAAAATCACAAAAACTGGAGTAAAAATAAATTAAAGCTAAAAAAAAAAAAATTAATTAAACTAATGAAAATTACAGAAGCACATAGCACAATTGCTGAAATTTAAACTAAAATCAAAACTGAAACATATTTAATGTGTTTCTTAATGTTCTACAGACGTTATTTGCCAAAAATCCTGCCTATTTCATGCCCGTGTGAAGAAAACCATTTTTTATACTGATAAATATACAAATAACCATAACAACCATAATGCATTTTGTTGCATTTGTAGGACACAGAGTTTCCAGGTGTAGTTGCAAGACCAATCGGTGAATTTAGAAGCAATGCTGATTACCAGTACCAGCTGCTGCGGTGTAATGTTGACTTGTTAAAGATCATCCAGCTTGGCCTTACATTTATGAACGAACAGGGTGAATACCCTCCAGGGACGTCGACATGGCAGTTCAACTTCAAATTTAACCTCACGTAAGCATTCCACTTTTGTCATTTAAAAGGTATGGCACATATTTTCAGCAACAATGCATCAATCCATGATCTCACTTTTATGTACACAAGTCCATGTTGAAAACATATGACAAGATGACTTTTCTTGTCTTCAGGTGTATCCATAGCCATCAGTGTGATTCTTTATGAAAGCTGGACATTACACCAACGGTACTGTCTTTTGCAGGGAAGATATGTATGCACAGGATTCCATTGAGTTGCTCACCTCGTCAGGTATCCAGTTTAAGAAGCATGAGGAAGAGGGTATTGAGACACTGTACTTTGCTGAGCTGCTAATGACCTCAGGTGTGGTGCTTTGTGAGGGGGTCAAGTGGCTCTCCTTCCATAGGTAATCTTACAGTAATATTCACATAGTGAAATGAACACAGTTTGTCAGTGGTGATTCAAACCACAAAACACAACAATTCTTCACAGCTTGAGATACACAGATATATGTACAGAGAGATATGTACAGTAGTTTAAAAATGTGTTTCTCTTTTGTGCTTGCTTATAGTACACGTCTAAAAGCTTGGTTCAATGAATTATTCAATCTATTTCCAAGCTAATTTTTGTCTCTTTTCTGAACAGTGGCTATGACTTTGGGTACCTGATTAAAATTTTGTCCAACTCAAAATTGCCAGATGAAGAGGTTGACTTTTTTGAGATTCTTCGTTTATTTTTTCCCATCATTTATGATGTGAAATACCTCATGAAGAGCTGTAAGAACTTGAAGGTATTTTAGCATTTGGATACATTGTTGTCATTAGAAATACAGGCTTTACAAAGTATTCACACACACATGGACTTATTCATCAGTATTTTATAGCACTGAGTCCTTTTTTTTTTGGTGAGTCCATTGAACAACAGAAAAAGACTCAAAAAAAAAAATATGATCTACAATCCCTTTTTTTATTTTTTTATTTTATATAGCACACATATTCAGAATTGATCAGTGTGATTTTAGTATTTACTGTTACAGTATGTATTCATATTTAACTTTTATTTTTATATTTTCATTTTAGTTTTAGTAATTTTGTGCTTTTGTCATTTTTTGTTCATTGTTATATTTCTATTTATCTTTACTTTAAATGGACTAACAATATTTAAATAGACTAGTCAAAGGAACAAAAAACAAAATATGATTTTTAATTAGCTTTTATTTTTATATTTTCAATTTTCATTTTAATTTTAGTAATTTTATTCGCTTTTGATATTGTTATTAGTTTAAAATATTTATATTTAGCTTTATTTTTACCTCAGTTTTAGTTTAGGTAGTACTTCAATCTTATTTCAGTTATTTAACAAGACATCATTTCATGTTTTCCTTTTTTTTTCTTTTTTTAAAGATTTTATTTTGAGCATTATTTCAGTTACTGAAAATTATTTTGAATTAATTAATAATTATAATAATGATTAATTATAATTATTAATTAATTAATAATTATTATAATATAATAATTATTTATGTTTTATTCAGTTAATTATTAACTTAATTCATTTTAATAGTTTTAGTTAAAAGGTAACAGCACTGGCTGATATGTATCCTTACAACCTAAGACTAGTACCAAGACTTAACATAAGACTAGTAATCACTGTCGAAGGTGCATATATTAATTACTGACTTGAATACTTGCGTAGTTCAAAAGTTTTGCTTTACAAGTGTAACAAATCATGACAAGTTATTTTTTCACTTTGACATGTTTTGGTTGATGAGCGCATAAAAAGGCAGGTGGTTCAGTGTTATTGTATAACCCTGAAAACTGGGGGTGAAATCTTTTTTTATAGGCACTGTAGATCTCATCATTTTGGATCACACTGCTGTCATCACTGCAGCATTTGCTGTGAAGTATATCAGGGGTTACTCTAATTTGTAGCAGTCTGTGTGAATAGAAGGAATCTGTGTCTGATTTGTGTCATGTGATGTACAGGGCGGTCTGCAGGAGGTGGCAGAGCAGCTTGAGCTGGAGAGAATTGGACCTCAGCATCAGGCAGGGTCTGACTCACTCCTCACAGGAATGGCTTTCTTCAAGATGAGAGAGGTGTGCCTTCAGATGGAAAAAAAAAATCATCAAAGTGCTATGCTTATTCAATATCACGAAAACCTTTTAAATTGCCACTAAATGCAGCATTTGTACTGACATTGTTGTCGTTGCAGATGTTTTTTGAGGATCACATTGATGATGCAAAGTATTGTGGTCACTTGTATGGACTGGGTTCAGGCTCATCCTATGTCCAGAACGGCACCGGAAACGCTTACGAGGAGGAGGCAAACAAGCAGCAGTCATGACACAACAAGAATCCCTCACCATAAACAACCTCATATACAGGGCTGAAAACATGGGTTTTTAGTTGTTAGTTGTTTTGTTTTTCATGAAAGATTTGATAGGATTTTGCACTTTAAAGCTCCCATCCAACAGAAAAAAACTTCTTCCCTTTGTTGCCTTCTCTGGGTTAAATCTTTTCACACAGTGTTCATCTTTTATGGTAACAGAAGAGGAACCATTTGGTGTTTTAGTTCCCCCCTTCCCACACACACACAGCTCAGCCTTAATATTAAGCTACTTTTTATGTTCTTTTTTTATCGTTAATTTATTCCATTCGTTTCTTCTCGTGTATGGTTACGTAGTTCATCGACTAATTTGGCGAAACCGAGTACACCAGTCACCTACGTGAACTGTCGTTCCCTGATCACAGGAGTACTGATTTATCACTCTTCGCAATAGCTTTAGGCAGATGGAGGATCTCACAGACACAGGTAAATACAGGCACTTAATTGTAGAGCAAAGCCTTGCACTGATTTTACCCTTTATGTTGGGTTAGCACAGATTTTACCACACAAGTAAATTAAGAGTGATGATGTAACTGCCACTATTTAAGTGAACTGAGGTCACCTCATACATCTGGATCAAGATTGTCTTTCCATTTTCATTTTTAAAAGAGATTTAAAGGTTTGTAGTATTTTAGTATCAAAGAAGTTCAAAGCCTTTTATTCATTTAAGAAATAATGCCTCTTAAAAGAAATCTTAGCCAAGTCAAGTACTCAGTATCAGTGGAATTAGTTTTACTTGTAGTGCTGGTTTTTGAATGGTGCACATTTTGCGCTGTTTGAGGTTTTCCTCTGTTTTCCTTTTTTTTTTTTTTTTTTTTGTATTGTATTGCTTTACAATTCTGTGTTGCTTAGATCTGCTGCATGTACTGAAACATTTGAATAAATGCTGTAGTTACTAATCTGAGCTTTTATAGATATGTGAATCGCATGAACATAGCTTGTCCTTTTTTTGGGGGAATGTCTGATTTGGTGAATGAAGATTTTGGTAGCTCTTAACCTCCCTCCTCCAGTTTGTCTATCATCTTGATGTGTACAGTATCCACATTGGTATTATGCAATATAAAGTGTGACTGTTTTTAGAGCATTTGGAAATAAAAGCCTGATTTTTCTAACATATCCAAAATATGTTCAGATTTATGCTGTTAAAGTTTAATTGCACCATTCTTGAAAATATGCTGAAGATTTAGGAGTCTATTCAAGATGTAGATGAGTTTTTTTACTTCATCTGAACCGATTTGGACAAATTAAGCATTACATCACTCGTTCACCAATGAATCCTCTGTAGTGAATGGGTGCCGTCAGAATGAGAGCCCAAACAGCTGATGAAAACATCACAATAATCCACAAGTATATGTCCATCAATTAAGGACACACGAAAAGCTACGTGTTTGTAATAAATCCATCTTTAAGACATTTTTACAAGTTTTTCCAAATCAGTTCCGATGAAGAAACAAACTCTTCTGCATCTTGGATGGCCTGAGGGTGAATACATTTTCAGAAAATTTTCATTTTTGGCTGAACTACTCCTTTAATGGACAGATGCTATAAATATGGTTCTGCAACACTGTATGAAACAATATCGAAACAACACTGTAGTATTTAATAAAATATCACTTTATTTCTCTTACAATAACACTCATCAAGGCATATCATTCAATGGCATCATCATACAGAGTCTGACTTTATATGAAAACACATTAAGCTACCAACTCACAGATAGCCAGCAGAATTTTACATACTCTCAAAAAGAACAAAAGCAGCAACAACAATCGGCTGGTCTACATACACGAAAGCAAGAACCAGTGGAAATCTTGTATCACAGTTTATTTTTAATGTGGTGTGTGAACCTAATCACAAAATAAACAACAGACATTTCCATAAAAACTACAAAACAGACAACACACCACAAGTCTTGGCATTTCTGAGGTTTTGTTCAAGCCTCAGTCAAAATCAAGTACAAGTACATTTACATTTACATGCAATAACTGCTGAATCAAACTGAGATAAGAAATATGGTAGGAAGTACATTATTAGAGCCCTTAGATAAATCAGATGTTATACAAAACCACATCTTTATTAAGATTTGCATTAATTGTGCAAACAGGGTTATGAAAAGTATGTTTGAAAATCAAATATACTGACTTTTAATAGTGAAATATTCTCTGCAGCTGCAGTGCAATAATGTATATGGAGTTAACACCATACATTATATACTTTGCATACTTGATTCGACAGAACCGTCAAGAAAATATCAGGACAAAGACGATTTAAAAACTGAAATGATTTGCAGCTTTAAGCGCTGTGCAAAGTGCATATAGAGTATTTTTGTCTTCCCTGTGCTTGTCAGGTAAATACTTGATTAAACAGTTTTTTTGTTTGAATATCCAGCACTAAAAATGGCCTAAAATATTTGCTACATCAGTCATTTTGCCGGTGTATGACCTTTGCAAAATTCATGACAGCTGGGATCCAGACTTAAATGTGATGGACAAGATCCTCACTGACACTTTGTCAAATAAAACAGATTATAGTCATGATATGCAAATGTATCTGAATGGTAATGAATAAAATAATAGATGCTGCTGCATTTCAACAATGCAGGATCAAAAACAGGGTCACATTTATCAAAGTCTAGTGCAAAAGCACTTGGGCTTTTCATTGTTCACATTTCAAACATGACAAACGACTACGTACCACCATCACACAGCATGCATAAATATTTCACATTTTCCAGACTAACAAAAACGCCACCTGCTTCAGCACTGCTTACACCATGCAAGCTATATTCAAGGCATTTACCATACAAACTTCTACATTTTGAAAAATGTGGGTCTTGCAGGAACCACGGTAATGTTACCAAATATTTAGCCACATCTGTGGGCATCTTTAGGCACGTTAAAATAGCCATACAGTTTGCAAGAAGGAGAGAGAGACTCTGTGGTCCTTCATGTATGTACAGTACTCAGCATAATCCTGCACTGTCAGCTCTTGTGAACTCATTAGGTAGAGAGTAGATGGGCAGTGCAAGTCTGTGCAAGAGCAGCGGAGATGTCCTCACTCTTCCACTGACAACAGGCATCACTAACATAAAACTCCTAGAGAAAGAAAGTCAGTTCATTAGAAGAAGCTATTCAGACATTTAGGGATTCCAAGAATAGCATATTGTTATTATATGTCGTAGGTAAGTCTGGGATCAGTTATATCACAAATGTTTCCACAAAAAATGTTAAGTAACATTTATAATAAGGAGAAATGTTTCTTGAGCAGAAAATCTGCATATTAGAATGGTTTCTGAAGAATCATGTGACACTGAAAACTGGAGTACTGATGCCGAAAATTCAGCTTTACATCACTGGAATAAATTGCATTTTAAAATATATTAAAACAGTATACAGCTATTTTAAATTCTAATAATATTTTAATTCAATTTTTAATCAAATCAATGAAGCCTTGGAGTGCTTTAGAGACTTGTTTCAAAACTGACCCCAAACGGTAGTGTGTTACAGTACTGTAATTTTGAAATACTTCAAAGTTTTACTATCTGAAAATAAGTCATATGTTATAGCAATAAGGACACACAAAAGTAACAAACCTGTTTCATTAACACGTTCCTAAGTTTCCTTCTCAATAGTCAAGGCTGGGTTGCTCGTACCTGTTAGATAAATACAGATTGAGCACCATGTTGTTTGACCACATTGTAATACACATTCATAGCTGCAAATTTATCTCATAGCTATATTCAAGGCACACAGAACACTCAAATTAGCAGTGCTTTGTATTGATCTCGGAAGTGGCCTATCACCTCGCTTGTCTCTGTCCTCACTTCCCTCTGACTGTCCGTTATTCAGCAGGTGGCTCTGAGACTCTCTCAGAGGTTTAGGTGGAAACTGATTGGATTCTCCAGCACTAGAAAAGAATGAAAAGGGCATGAATGGAAAGCTCTGCATCTCATCATTACAGTATCCCACAATGCAATGCACATTTCTAGGAACACTGGAACCAGAAGTAATATCCATTACAAATTTCTTTCTTGACTCATTGTTTGATTGCAGTGTAAAATGTAAATTTTTTCCTATATATATATATATATATATATATATATTTCTTTATTTTTACATTTTTTTATTTTTTCATATTGTTATATACAATGTAAAATCTAATGTTAACCTTATTTAAAGCGTGCAAACTGATTGCCTTAAAAAAACTGAGTAAAAAAAAGACATTTTGGTTAAAATAACATTAATTTTAAGTTAAATATACTATGTGTGTGTATTAAATTTTAACATTTAAGTTGAGCTAAGTAATGTAACATTCACTGCAACTTGGAATTTCTCAATTGTATTTAGTTGAACAGCGATCCAATTTAATTGTTAAAACCATGCAAACCTTAAAAAGATCAAGTAAATTAAGTGCTTCAACGGTCCAGTTAGCAATAGCACACATGCTATGAATAAAGCAGTCTTTAGTCATCTCTGACAGTAGTCTTAATGTTTATAGACCCATCCTCATCCTAACCACAGGCTCTACTCCTTAGCACAATAACCTCCCAAAAAAGCAGACATAACAGAAACCAAACAAAACAGAACATTAAACACTAACAGATCTCCTCCTATATTAATCTTGTGCAAGAACAGATAAAATAAGTTAATTTCAACATTTACTCCTCTGAAGCAAAACACACTGGGAACTATAAACTAACTTGACATAATGGTACAAATAACAATCAATTTACCTTAACTAGGATTTTCTGAGTAACAAAGACTTAGTACGCAAATAGTGCAGATTACTAGATTTTTACTATTAAAATCAACCATTTGTACATTACGTAAAGTCAATTAAAAAGTGTTAGTTAGGATATCTGTTAGGTTTTACAGTGTAATATCTGCAACATTTTTGTGATACAACTCAGTTTCCTAAATGAATAATTCATTCTGAGCCATGAACCTTTTGATTGAAGGGTTGCGTCCAGAGGGTGAGGAGGGTTGTTCGGGGTCTGCGTTCACTAGACATGTGGGGAATGAACAGCCATCGCCCAGACTGCAGAAACACAATGTGATGCTGAGGGAATGAGATCACCGAACACTCACACCAATGTTTTCAGTGCTACTGAACAATAACTGATACCTTGAAAAAACAGGCAACAGCCAGTATTTCTTTTCATCTCCAAACACTTGGCGAAAGTTCTTGCTTGTTCCTAAACTGAAGCCGTTCTTGTCTGGTCCGTGCTGGAATGCAGGAGCTCTGAAAGCCTCTGACAAGAGAAACATTTAAACCACATAAATACATAAAGATGTTTCATATACAATCCTACTAACATGATTTTCATTTTTTTTCTCTAAACATTGAATGCTGTAAAGCCAGACATATGAAATAATCGTATATATATATATATATATATTTTTTTTTTTTTTTTTTTTTTTTTTTTAAATAACAGTTT
>JAUZSZ010000116.1:22436686-22447636 GCA_034780575.1 Labeobarbus marequensis | reverse complement strand
GGAGTGAGAGAAAAATTCTGACATTTATGAGGGAGAGAAGTCATGCATCCTCGGCTTACCGGCCAGGAACACAGGTAACAACACCAGGCTCTCTGTATCTACAGGCCAGAGCTCAATTATGGGCTGAACCTGTTAATACAATCTTATGTTGCCCTCTACTGACCAGTAGGCTGAATCAGTACAAATCTTTGGAGAAAATACTTCACTTATCCCAATGTAAAACCACTGCATATTTTTGTCAGTACTGGGTTGAACTAGGCTGCCACATGCTTCAACATGTACACTATTATAAAAAAAAAAGCTATGGAAATTTAACACAATGATATGTTTGGCAAAACACTGACATGAGCACAAATATGTTGTTTGTAAATTAAAGCAGAATTCAAAAAGGCACTGTAGTCTAATGACATTTTTTTTAAATCAACATTTATTGTAAATCACAGAAACCATTTTAACATAAAAATGCTATTTTTTGGTCATACTGAGAATAGTTAGGCTATCCTTACATGTTTTGTACTTTAAAAGGTATTCTGCATAGACACCACGAGATGGCAGTAGAGTACTTAAAATTGCATCAGGCTAAGTGTGCAAAACAGCACAGCACAGATTTTTTTCACTAATAATGACACTTTTATTTTTATTTTCAGCCAAGGTTAGATAACCTTGTGGCGTTGCAAGGCCTGCAGTGCTGTAATGTTGGTACAATACTTTTCAACGTATCTTTTTCATAAGCGAGGAACGTGTACATGTGTATTCAGTTCAAGTATCAATATTCTGTGTGTCGGTTCATGTCATTTTCAGCCAATATGGGAACTTTTTTACCTTTCTAAATAATGTGGTGGTCCTCATGGTGTCTCGCTCCAGTGCATGTTTATCTACAGCTCACGCTGCACGCCGTCCACACTCTTGTGCGCATTCTAATCCCAAATTTATAGCACTACAATGGGAAAAGAAGCCACAAGCGGTCACTGCCCTGTGTTATTTGCGTTTTCTAACGCAAACACGGGTTCTGCGGGAACGCTACCCTAAGGCTGGTAACACGGGGCAAAATTTTATGAGCAATGTTGGCACTTTCCCTTTGAGGATGGGTAACAAATTTCTGTCTGGATAATTTAGGCCCTGTGTCTCACGCCTGGTTGCCCGTTGACGGCCACATATTGCTCAAAAAGTTGCCCCGTTTATCATCAGCCTAACATTCCCAGCTGCCCCGGATCGACAAGGGTCTAAAGACCTCTGAAAAATTGTATTGTAAAGCATGTCCTAAAACATCTCTATTTGTAAGATTTGTATATTTAATTAAGGTCAGAGTTTAATGTTACAAGCTTATAATCTAGTACAATCTAGCACAAAAATGTATAAACATTTTTGGTTTTGAGTAATGCAGGCTATGTGTACATTCATAAATGTATTTTTGATTTATTTCTAAGATGAAGGAATATAAAACATATGAACTTCATTTCTAACTGACGATGCATATTTATTTAAGATCCAAATGGTTTGGTTGCAGAAGCTTCTTCTGAACATTGGCTTAAAAACTAGTTTATGACTGGTGTAAATGTACTTTAATTACTTATTAATTACCAGTATTTAATAAATATACATTTTATGCAATTTATGCATCTATAAAAACAGTCTAGACAATGTTTTCCTTTTAAATGAACACTACAAGAACTGATAAAAAAAAAAAACTTTATTTCACTGCTAGAATAACAGGTATATAGTGAAGACAAACATTGGTCAAAACAATAAATAGTCAAGTTACAAGTATACGTCATTGAAAACATGACAAAAGTAGGCTAATAGTAACTACAGGCAAACACAAGTGATAACCCTCGATGCTCGTGCCACACCATACGTCCAATTTGGTCCTTCTGGGAGGTCATTTCTCCATTGGAGCAGTGCCTAAGTAAAAGGGAAAAGCCCTCCATGGTAAGAGCTCAGCTCCATGGTCTCCATATGGACTGGGTTGGAAGAGAAAAAGGTTCTGGTCTAAGAGGCAGTACAGGAGACTGCGGTGGGGTAAAATCTCTAGCCATGTTGGGCAGAATAGGCTGAGGCACAATGACAGGCCTATGGAGTGAAAGTGGTGTTGAAAGAGATGACTCAGGAGGAGCAGGTAGAGGACAAGGCATGAATAGATATGGAGGGGAGTTACTGGGAGAGGAGGATAAGCTGGTAAAAGTGGGAGATGATGGCGGGGAACTACATTGTAATGATGATGAACTGGGGGGAGAAGTCGACTGATGCAAAAGTTTAGAGCTGTCCAAAGATGAATCAGGGTTTAAGAGAAGTTTCTGCTGGTAGTTCTGGCCTGATGGTGATAAAAGGAATCCAGTCTGGGCCCCTGGTTCATTTCCTGCTTTGGAAGCACCAGTTTGGTTATTATGGTTGACCCCCAGTTTCAGAAGAACCTCCTTCTGCTCAGATGATTTAAACCTCCCATAGAAGTCTGGTACATAGAAGTCACTGGCGTAGATGGGGCCTGTAGAAACAGACGGCTTCTGAGTGGCCTTACAATCCATTTGAGTAAATGTCACTGCAGAAAGATTGAAAACATTACATAAATTAGGCAAATTATTACTAATAAATAATAGCTTTTTAATTCTAAATTCAGATGGATTAAGTAAAAAGTAAAAGTAATAAAAACGAACCCTTTGTCTCAGTTTTTCTGGTGGTCTTTTTGATGTACTGAACTGCAAGGTCTAAAATCTCTGCTTTTTCCAGTTTTGGATTATGTAAACGCTGTGGAAGGAGAGAGGAAAGTCGAGAGGCATTTTAGGGGTTTGTCAAGGAAATATTGCAGAAATAATGCGAAGTAATGCATCATAAATCGAGGGCAAGTACTCACAGTGTCTGCAGTGTTCTTGCAAAGCAGATCTTTTAACGCGTCTAGGTTATGGTTGATTCGGTCTCTTCTCTTCTTCTCTATCACAGGCTTTAACTTCTTTAAACAAAGGTTAAAAATTAAAACATTTCCAATACTATCATTAAACAACATTTAAGATTCAGCTATTGCGTGGAATCAAATACACATGTGAAGGATAAATATAAAGTATTTGAGAAATCATTTTTGGGAAACAAAAGTTTTTAATGAACTTACTCTTTTGACGCCTTCTGTTTTAGTCATGTTGAGAGTTGAACAGTTCGCTCTTCACGCTAATTCTTATTAGATGTGGGAAACTGAAAACTGGAATCGAGCCAAACGGGAATTTTAAGCCTCTGGAGTGGCATCTGATTGGCGGAGAGATGGTACTGACATAGGCACTGTGAACTTTCCACCCAGCATTCAATTGCCTTAATTAAACAAACTATAAACAGACGTGTTATGACATCTAAGGACAGGCAAAACAGAAACACTGACTGTTTTATATTTATAATATTTAAAACAGCCATTAAAAATAGATTGAAACTTAAGCATATGTAAAAGAATTTGATGGCGCGATTGGTTCTGGAGGAAAATGTTTGGCATTTGATTGTATGCTGCAATATGCAAATATCAGCAAATGGTTTTAAATAAACAGCGGAGGACAATGCTTGAAGTGAACTGCTAAAACACACAAGTTGTACTATAGGCACAAATGGCATCTGTCCTCACATTTTGGTGAATAGGCTAAAAGTAGCATAACAATTTTGTCAGTAGCCTACACTAAAATTGAAACGTAAAAGTATTGCCAAAGTGACAATATGCATTAAAATCATCGCACTTTTTTAAAAACATTTTCATATTTATTTTCATATCATATCATTTTCATTTGCATATTTATTGTGACAAATTATATGAGTGGAAACAAATTCTATATCACAGCGATAAAAAAATGTAGGCATATAATGTGGAGGCCATTTATTTCTATACGAAAATGCTTACTTTAAAAATACAGAATACGAAAATGCTTACTTTAAAATAGAGAAAATGTATTTTTGGAGTCGCACGCCAAGTGTGATTATCTCGTGTCAGTCAGTGAAAAGTACACGCGCATCCTGCTTTATGTTGAAAAGGGGGATGTGAAGAGGTGGGATGCCCAGGCTTTTAGAGCAAATCTGTTAAGTGTGCTGTATGGCAGTGTTTTGATAGAAGTGTGAGCGATTAGGCCAACCATTATTGTCCCGCGCTTACACTTGTAAATTGTTGGAATGGTCAAGTGGATCCTCAGGAATTAAGCAAAGCAAAACTTTTCGGGTGAAATTTGAAACTTTTCGAAAGTGATTGTTGGAAGAGAATAAAATGTTTGTTTGTTTTTAATAAGTTTTGTAAGTTTAAAGCTTTTTTCGTTGGCAATTGGGACGTCCATTTTCTTTGATAAAAGTCGTTTCAAAATGAAATTAGCCTATAGAAATTATTCGTAGCCTATAGCCCTCATTAGGCAGGAGAATTATTTGCGTACACAGGAGAAGACCCCACACACATCAAAAGACCAGCAAAAAGACCACTTTCAATTGAAGCTACACTTCAGTGACTCAACCAAGTAAAACACGTCCTCCTTTGTTATACCGGCGCTTCAGGGGGGAAGACTGTGGTCCCACCTGATAGCCTACGCTAATGAAAAAAGCAATCTATAGTGATAAACCAATTGAAATAAGTAAAATACCTCACTTTATTTTTATTGTAAGATTGAATTTACAAGATGGATGGACTTTGCAAGTCAATATTTAGCCTATGAAAGCACCTTATCCTGGATTAAATATTCTCACATAACATGCAAGCTGCAGTGTAATAACTGTCCAGTTGGCTAAGTGCACTTCTTATTGTCTATCGATAATCATAACGATTTGAAATTCTTTTAAAATTTGAAGTTCTTTTAAACAGGCCTATAACGCATATGAATGGTTCAAACCTTCTTTGATAATCTTTGGCAATACCTTAACTGAATAGCCATCGTTTAAACATCCCAGTTTGGGGGCTAAATGGGTCATTATTGGTGCTTACTTCACAATTGACATTATTTACAGGCATTGTCTCTTTCATCCAGCTTGTGTGTGAATATTAATGAGGGGCTAGCTCAAGGACGTCTGTGATTGGCTCGTCCTCTTTTAGTATTCATAATGAGAAGATTGGGCATGTACTGACTGCACCATAAATGACCTGAACTCGGAAAAATGCTTATAATCTCACTTTGTAGAGGAATTTCATTAATCGCCAAAATGAGTAAACAAGCTCCTGACATACCGGAACAAAAAGATTCGACACGGGTAAAAACCAAACTTTATTTGTTTCACAATGTATTTTCAGACCTCTGAAATAATTATATTTCACATAGCCTTACATATTGGGTTATTCTGTGTTATTTAGTGGCCGCGTGACAAAAATGTGATATGTAGATTTGTTGCTCATCATGTTAAGGCTTTCAGGAATTATATTTTACCATACACTATTTTTAATGTTATAGGTCTCGAAACCTCTCATGGAGAAAAGAAGGAGAGATCGCATTAATCAAAGCCTAGAAACTCTGAGGATGCTGTTACTTGAGAATACACACAATGAGGTAAGTTAGGTTTCTAAATAAAGATTCTAACTTAATGTAGCCTAGCCTGTAAAAGATATCTTTATCTGACCACATTTTTCTTCTTTTTAATAGAAACTCAAGAACCCTAAAGTTGAAAAGGCTGAAATCCTGGAAAGTGTTGTGCACTTCTTAAGAGCTGACCAAGGACTGGGGACTGACCCTTTTAAAATCACCAGAGGAAAAAGAGCACGCACAGAGGAGTCTGATGAAGACTTGAGTTCACCTAGCAAATGTCAGCGCTACCGTGATGGAATGAGGACATGTCTGATACGAGTCACCAATTTTATTGCTAGCAAGAGCCATGAGTTTGGACAGGAAGTGGAGAAAGCATGTGGAAACCTTCACAAATCACACCCAATGCAAGTCCAGCTACTGTCCACACCATCCCGCAGAGAAACTCAGGTGCATCTCAATGAGGACTCATCACTGCCAGCACAGCAGCATCTCACTAGTGTCCAACTGAGCAATTCTTGCACATCATCTGGCTGTACGAAGCTTGCACAAAGAACTGTTCTTTCAGCTCCCAACATGACTTCAAGTCCTAAGCAACCTGTAATGCTCTGTGATGCTGTCTGGAGACCCTGGTAGATGATCACATCCAAAGTCCATGCAAAGCTCTCTGAAAAGGCCAGCTTGCTCTACAGTGATTAATGATTAAGCAGTGTTGGAGCAACACTGGGACAATAGACTGTGAATTGTGTAAATATGTGGATTTTGTACAGTAGATGCCAAAGATTTATTTTGTTAGAAAAAGGCATTGAAAAATCTGTGTTGAGATGAATATATTTCTTAGTTAGAACTTTGATGCTTTTATATCAACAGAATTTTCTTTCAAGACTTTTACAAAATCAATTTTTGATGGAGAATCGTGTACTTAATGGGGTGAACATTTCAATGGTTTTGTTCTTATTTTTTGAACTTGAGTGCCAAGAAACTGTTCAGAGCACAAGTTCCTGTCATTTTTTTTTTTTTTCTTTGTGGTAATTGCCATATTTGTGTTCTTCTAAAACACTGAAAAATGTTAATTTCATTCAAGAGATTGTGTTTTTTTTTTGTCGAAACAAAATAACAAGGCTTTTTATTTGCTGTTATTTTTCATGTCAGCAAAATGTGAAATGTTTATAAAGTATTTTCTTTTACTTTGAACAAAGAATTAAACATCTTTGAGGATATATTCCTTTATCTTTGGCCTATTCTGTTTCTAATATTTGCATGTCCATTAATTCATTTCCTGAGAGGTATTCAGCATTGAACGGCATTGTTCTTCAGACACGGTGTGAATGTTCAGCTTTTCAACGTGATAGATAACTCGATAACAGGCCTGGCATTTGCAGATTTTCATTGGGCAATCATTTGGTCGTCTCGCTAATGTTGCACTTAATCTATGGAAGATATAATGCATTGAGGTGCAGATTGCTTAGGTGTGGTCTACACGGGCCTTTGTCAGAGCAAATGTTGTTTGAATTATCAGAACATGATGTTGGAATTTGATAGTAGGGCCTACTTTGCCTATTTATACAAAGGCCTAAATATTCTGTAGGCCTACACTCGATCTAATATGGTAGCCTAGCCTATACGATGACAAAAGGTTCAAGTCACAGACCGATAATACAACGGAGAGTTTTAGCGACAAACTGTCGCAGATATTTAAGGAAATAAAGTTTGAAAAAGTTTTTTCAAGTAGTTTTTACTTGCAATAGACCAAATGAAATATTTTAATTGTTATTTAATTTTAAACAGCTATCCTGCATCTGATTTTTTTGCTTGGTTTGGTTACAAAAAGCGCCGTTCTTGTCTATGGATGTAACAGCTATCTCAAGCCCATGCACCATAAGTGAGAGTCAAGCATAAAATACATTTAAACATTATTTTTTATTATTATTGTTATTTAAATTCTGGATAAATTAATAAAACCAAAAGTTTGGTCTCACAAATCATCTGTGCGCCCAAATGTTTTGGAAAATTCGACTGAACGCAACAAACGAATTGTGATTTTAATTAAAAGGTCGTTTTTCAGTATTAATTATTTTATATTAGGCTTTAACATAGCAAAAGGCCAAGTCTACTACTTTAACGACTTCGATAGCTACATGTCAAACCCTACAATCTAAATTTTGTAAAGACTAAAAGTTGTCATAAAACCATATGACCTGGAAAGTAGATTTACCACTAGATATAATGGCTTAGTTGTACTTAACGCTCATACTCTCCCCTAAATCAACCTTCATGTGCAGCTTTGTTTCGCTTTGTCGCTCTGGATAATCTCTTAGATAAACGAGTTTGAGCTGAAACGAGATTAAACCTTTGAAAGATGCCATGCACCGGCTGATGCCTGAACCGGTTATTACAGACAGATAAGTCTCCCAAATGCCATTCAACACAAAGGGTGTAAATAGATTATCCAGACCGGATGTGTGCTTTTGTCTGTTCTGATCAACAAAGAGCAATGCACGCAACCAAGTATATCAAACGTGCAATTATAAAATGTAGATGTAATGTAAAGTCGTCCTATAAATTATTCTTTGACTATTGAATGTTGTGCTACCATTAGTTCTTAATTAGGTTCAGCAAACGATTTTTAAATCCATACAAATTCATTTGGATCTCAGAAGTTTAGCAGGCCTTGTTGTTTAACCGTAAAACTATTTCTTAGACACTGCTGTTTAGCTATTTTTGTGCATCTTTTTGTCACTTAGTAATTTCATCACGTCTAAAGTAGGCTACTTTTTACTTTTTAGCCAACAAAAACTTACTTTCAGTTAATTTTTTATATAATATATAGCCTATTGACACGTGGGATAAGCAGTTTGGAGAATGGATGGATGAATATTTTAACGTTTGAAAATGAATAGTGCAGTTTTTAGGTATAATGTCCATGCTGTTATGCACAAATTCCAAAGTAATTTTACACTCTGGATGAGTCAAATTTTTATTTTCTCAGGAGGTGTGTAGCGTGTAAACTGCAACTTCCATCCTATACATTTTCCGCTAAATTTAACTCGCTCATGGTGGGATGATTTGAGTCTGTAAATTTGGTCAATCTTCTTTTCGAGCAAACAAGTTTATGTGTGGTTTATTTTTTGCGCTGTGGACCTGTTGTCAGATGTTGCCAAATTACGCATGAACGTTAGGTGCTGACTTTCTCTCTGATTGTCATATAACTCATGGGAACAACGTTTATAGCAGTGTGGTCCTTCTGGCCATTTGGCAAAGAACTGTAAAATTAAACCGACGCGTGTCCTGACCTGGTTATGAAAACAAACGCACAGTGCAGAAGACAAGCGCGTTTAGGTGACGATGGAGACGCGCGCACGCGTTTTGCAGTAATAAACGTGAAATCACGGTCACACTCTACTTCAAACAACAGTTCAAGTGAAAAGCAGTGTCTATTTTTTTTTCAACAATCATTGCATTTAATATTGTTATTATATATGTACATGTCGGAGGCTACAGCTCCCTTACAAATACAGCTCCCTTTTTCTAATGCCTTTTATTCATGTGCGTTAATCCCCGGCGGGTGGGAAATGAAGGGGGACAGGTCCCCCTCCGCGGGATATTAATTGGAGGTAAGCATCCACAATGCGGACGTCTGTGCTTTAGCGCTTCTCCATTGCGCGTCTGATGGCCTGTTGCGCAGGGGCGGATACACACCCTGTTGACCGAGCGCTTCAATGACATTACCCTGAGCAACATCTGGCCGTATGCACCACTCGCCGGCCCCTTTAATTAGAAAAACGAGTCGCCTCACTGGGCAACTCTCAAGGCCTTGGTACATAGTGATGCACAGCAGTTCTAGGTATTACCTAACCAAGGTCTTATGCTTTTGGGAATGTGTACGTTTTTGTGTATACAGACCCATATGCCTTCCTGATTCAATTTTTTTTATTAAAAAATAAATAAATAGTTGTACTTTTACTATGACCTAAGATTCTCATCATCATTAATTTTCTAAAACGAAAACTCAAAACACGCACTACTCATGAAACCAATGAAATGAACTGAGAAACTTCACAGTGTGCTGTTTTTTCAGTGACTCTTTCCCTCATTGAGGTGTTGATAAAACCCATACATTTCTACACATTCTCCAGGAATTCCCAGAATAAAATAGGAAAGGAGAATAATTGTAATTTTACTTTTTTGTAGCTGTTTTCTCCTCTATTTTATAGTTAACACATAGGAACTTTTCAACTGATTTTTGTTTGTTGATCCATTTTTTAAAATTATTACTCAATTTAGTTTGCTGTATGGCACATCCAAGAAACATACAATTTTTCTTAAAAGCACTGATATACTTAATGACATTTAAACATAAAACTGCAACAAATCATCATAAAAAAAACAAAAATGTATACATTGAATGCTTGAATTTTTACCTTTATGAGTTATTTTACATGCACAGTTCTTGTAACTGATCTATATTTTAAAACAGCATTTATAATTGTAAGTTATATTCAATGTTTGTGTATTTTATGGATTCTGTGCCATACACAGAATATACAATATACAAAAATAAAATGATATACAATAAAATGTATTGAACTGTGTTCAATTTTATCATTTAAGTTTGTTGTATAAATAACCAAGCTTATAATTCTTGTTAGTCTATGTACTTGTTTCATGTTAATAATTCACGTTCGGAATTCAGCATGTTTCTGAATTTAGTGTAAATTAACCAAAAGTTAAGCAAATGATTTCTTGTATTCAGCTCAGCCCTGTATAACCCTCAAAAATGGCCCACATTAAAAACTTGAGTGTACTGCATAGCCTACTTGTGGCAAACATTCATAGTCACAGCAGGGTTGTTCACAATTTGAAAAAGAAACACGGACACTTTTCACAGGCAGTCATTAGGCGTTTTCAGTTATCATTTTTGTAAAAATGGGTACATCTATAACACTATACTTTGTGTTATATTACCTTGACATATAATTACAGGAAACTAGTTAATGCTGTTCGGTGAGTGTTACAACACGGTGAGTAATACAACCACTGAGTATGTTGAAAATTGACAACAATCACTTTTTTTAAGAAAATGCTATCATATATTTATTTCGCTATTAGAGCAAATAGGAGCACAAATCATATTTTTATAGTTTATGTTCACCTCTACAGAAGGTTTCCCAACTCTGGGGACTTACGATTGTGAGAAACTAGCAATTTATTTCTATTAACTGCAAGAACAAAAAGAGGCTGAACATAAAATGTATTGATAGCATCAAACAAAAAACCTACAGAATTCTGTTAATAGACATGTGAACAAGCATGTGTTATTAGCAGGCATATTCAGTCTCTGAGTTTCACGGGACTAGTGTCCAGAATCATAATCCATTTAGACTTTCCCAACAGCCTGACCCTGAGCGCGCTGGTACTCTTGCTGTAGGCTGGACAGAACTTCCCGATGCTGCTCAGACTTCCTCTCCATCTCCTTCAGTAAAGTTTCATAGCGCTG
>JAUZSZ010000116.1:22410328-22420635 GCA_034780575.1 Labeobarbus marequensis | reverse complement strand
TTTAATTGTCTTTCGTTTCTGTATGACTTGATCAAGTCAGATTCTCTGGCTTCTTTTGCAAAATGAAGCTTCTGAGTGCATTGGGCCACCTGCAAAATGGCGACGCTCAATCTTAATACTGTCCGAGAGGTGTTGTCATAACACTGCATACTGATGTTGATTTTATTCATGTTTCCTCAGGCCATATTTTAGCAACGGACAGTGTAAAACTGTGGTATTGATTAATGTTGAGAAATGATTGTGGACTTTATGGTGAAATCGAATGCAGGCCTTCTCAGCCGGATGAACTCAACGGCTGGTGCACTACAGCCGTCTGACCATTTGTGTCTGATGTGAATGTCAACACCTCAGATAGATGGCTTTTTAAGTATAAAAATCATTACTGTTGAGGATACACAGGTGTCAGCAGGGTTTAAGATACAGGTTTTCTACTATTTGTTTTACTGGATTTTTCAGCTTAGATGTTACAATTGTACAAAAAGAATATTTCACCTAAAAATGAATGATGTGAGGGAGAGTAAATTTTCGGATCTCATTACAATGCTACCAACTTCTAAGGACTTCTTAGGTGCGGATACATAGGGAGAAAGTGTTAAATGGTGAGGTGAAATGGAAATTGAACAGGGTGAGAGAGGGACGGCGAGAGCATGATGGTGATTCATTCCCTTGGCTTTTTACAGACCTAATAAAGTGTTACGGTATGATGGTAATAGTTCATAAATAAGCTGAGGGAAATGAAGAAGGATAGAGTGACGAGTATAACACAAAAAGCACAGGCGATGAGCTTTGGGAAAAAGGAGATGTTATGTTGGAGAATTGTTGATGAGAATGGAAATGGAAATATATTCATAGCTTGGGAACTGTAGAAATTAAACACATTAATAGGAAGTGTGGAGGAAATGAAGGGAGTATGTTGGTAAATGACCTAGAATGATTAATCTTCTGTGAGCTCTGTGGAATGAAAAGGGAGTATCTGATTTTGTCTGTAGACTTTTATTTTTGTCTCTGTTGCTGATTTTATGTTTTGGAATTCAATTGAATCCAATAATCTCAGACTATCGAGTGTTGAACTCGAGCCACGTGATCTTGAAGAAAAATGCTTCTGCATAGGACACATTTCTTTTTCAATCAGAAAAAAATGATAGAAGTTATTTCAAAACAAAAAAGAATTGAAACCCAGAAGGCTTGCCTGTAGGTGCAGAGCTTATCTTTTGACTCCACTGTCAGCCTATAATTCATCAGGTTATCAAGTCACTTGGAAGATACTGTGTTGTTTTTTCCAGGCACATCCATAATAACTAGACATCAGCACTGACAGTCAGTGCATCCTTAAGCATAAGTGATGGCTTAAGGCTGCTGGTTATAGTGCATAATTTTATGCAATTTTGCTGTACAAATGTGTTCTTTGATCTGCACTTGTATTTAGTAAGTCAACGAAAGATGTGCCTTGAATAGTCTTTTGGTGTACAGGCACTAATGCATCTTATATTCAGAATGCATATGCTTTGAATGTTGCAATCCAACAATCATGTTATTGTGTCTAAAAGCATATTTATTAACTAACCTATATTGGTTGTTTGAATCTCAGTTGTTTTAAAGGGATATAGTTCACCAAAAAGAAGTCATTTTGAAGAATATTGGTAACCACATCAATTAAAAAAGAGACTTTTTTCAAAATACCTATTTATGTTCCACAGATGAAAAAAAAATGTCACACAGGTTTGGAATGACATGAGTGTGAATAAATGATGACAGAATTTTAAACCATGCCTGCAGTGTTTTAGAGGAAAAGAAGTAATGTAATGAAGTAATGTATGACAATGTGAGGAGAAATGTAAAAGCTTCTCCTAATTAACACTCTAAAGTGACTGTCATTATTACTGGGTTAAATATAGTGTGATAAATATTGTAAATGTTTAATTGCTGTGTGCAAGTGCCCATAATCACGTCTACCTCCCATTCTAAGGAGATGCTCTCTGCTGGACTCATGCCACATGCCCTCATTTACGAGCAAACGGCTGAAAATGTCCGTCGGTAATGTGCCATTGAACCATTCCCACACAGAGAAGATCATCTGTACAGTGAGAGCATCAGTGCTCGCGAATAAATGGCATCATCTGTCTTGATGCTTGTAAGTGTCGTGCTGCTGCCACTGCAGGACATGTGTGATCAGACCTGTACCACCACTTCAGTATATCACCATATTGCGACAGGTGTCAATGCATTAGGATCTGCCCGTCCCAATTGGCAGGTGTCAATCTCGCCAACGAGCTTGTCAGCAGTGAAACATTTGAACTTTCAGACTTGAAGGCTGCATGAATAATTGAATATCAAGTTGCAAGAGAGCTGAACTTCATGCAAGCAGGATTAGATGAAGTAGAGAGTGTATTTACCCCACAGCATGAAGACTTCACACAGCAGTCTCAATCTAGTGACCAGAGCAACCCTGCAGGCATCAAGAAGATATTATCTGAATCCAGTGTCCAAAATCGCGCCAGTGATAAAACTGCACGGCTGCTCAGCATAACTAAACGTGGAAAATAATCCAGAGAAGTCAGCCACACCGAGCTCAAAGACTACATTGTCCATAATATAAACCCTGGCGCGCAGTTTATTCGGGCGAATTAGTGATGAGGAAGCGAGCCTTTCTGTCTCCTGACTTTCTTTGTCGCAAAATCCTTATATAATCGGCATGGGGTTTATTCCGTTATCTCGACTCTAGCTCCAGCAGGATCCTTCGCGGTCCATCCAGACTCTCGGGCGGCTGCGATGGAGCTTTTTGGGGGGGCTGAGGAGTAGAAGTCCCTCAGAAGTGCGCTAGAAACGTCTTATCCGCTAAATCAGTAACAGAAGCCGCTTTTGTCCGAGTATCTCGATGTCTTCTTCTTACTTCACTAACGAAAAGGCGCGAAAGAACGCGTTTATGATTGCAGTGTGTCATTTGTAGGCAGCTGTCGTGCACTCGCACCCCTCCCTCCGCTCGCTCTCTAACTCTAGTTGCTTCTCTATAAGCCTCTCGGATTTCACTTCAGATAGCAGGCGGGGATATTTGAATGGCCTCGTGCATATTGCATGGGAGTCACCATCCGGAAGGGTCCGCGTTACTAATTACTGCTGCTAATGCAATCATTGCTGTGATAATTACATTGTTCCAGGCTGGAGAAAACAACACCCCCGATGTCCCTGCTGTTAGTGACGAATGATTGTGTGCTGTGATGAACTAGAAGGTCCTTTCAGATCGGTTATTTGTCATTTAACAAACACTTTTTTTTATCTAGAATAACTAATTGCAAGGATGGTCCCCTGGGTTAACTGCTTGACTGAAGACAGGTGACTGCATTGTATAGATTACTAATGCAGTCTTTGTATTCTAAGCATATCTTTAGAGGTGTACCCAGTATTATTATTTTTTTTTATCTCTGTATGTAAATTTTATATTTAAAGAAAAAAAAATTAAAAATTATGTACTGACACGTCAACGCCCTAATAAAAGCTGATTTATTTTTTTTGGAAACAGGTCACCTATAGACCTACTTCCATGCCTGTATTTCTAGGTATTGTAGGTGATACAAAAAAAGATCTGCACAGTGTTTTTCTCCCTTTATTTAGAAAAAGTTAAAAGTGGCGACGTTTCGGTCAAAGACCTTCGTCAGGCACACGTGTTATTAGGTAGGCAAATCCAATTCAGTCCTTTAAATTGAGCAATATGTTGTAGCTAACCCAACTGAAATGTTACTATAGCTCACATTTTGATAATAATCACTGACAATCAATGCTTATGTTTTAAAATCAAAACATATTTGTCAGTATCTTTTGTGTCTTTATGGATGTAATTAATGCTCCAACCACCCACGTCTAGAAACTTTTTTGCAACTTTTGTAGCCAATTATGAACATATTTGTACCCAGAGGCTGAATCATTTGGACCTGGAAGCATCAAGATTTTCTATAAATCTACCAATTCCTGTGATCCAAGCAATCGTAATTCTTGAAATATCATACTCTAAACATGACATCCCAGATAAGACATTTGTTGGAAATAATGAATACTTCAGGCGCTGAAAACAATACGAAAAGCTGAAGAAACAAGCAAGCTGAGACCATAATGTGGTTTAACATCAGCCCTGTCTGATTTTACATGCACTGGCCCCCTTGAAAAAATACACACATCAGTCCATTTTAATTATGTAGAATGAGGATGAAAAGTTGAGGCGGAAACTTAATATTAATGAGTTTGAGGTATTTGCTGTTGCATGATCAGATCAGAGCACCAGTGTGACAGGAGATTGAGCTGAATCTCATTATCTGTTAAATTTCTCCCACAACTGCTCTGACAGGCCAGTTTCCGTTCTCTTTGTGGCCTATGTGAAATCAAAGGTTACTTCTCTTGTATTTTTTCTTTACAATGTTCACCTCATTTATTCATGGTGAGGGATCATCTTGGAGTTTTAATCAGCCAGATGGGAAAGAAAGGCATAGAGAAGGCAAAGTCATCTTTCTTGTCAGTCGTCTATGCACGCCACTGGTTTCCAGACATTTTCCTTTCCTTGCCTTCAGTATTTTTTCCGCCTTTCTTAGCTCCACCCTCTACTCCATTCTCTCTCTCCATCTCTATCGCCATCTCAGTTGCTCTCCCCTTCAGTCCCTGTGGGGCTGAAGTGGTTGAAGGTCACTCTGATCTGGCTAGCTTTCAACACGCAGGGAGTGAGAAAGGGCGGAGAAAATGAGACCACAAGAGTCCAGCAGTGCACAGTCAACACTTTCGCCCCCATAAAGTTGGTAAAGACTTCAAAAAATACCTTTTGGAAATGTTATGGGCCTGATTGGTGCCCCAGGTGTGCACTGGCAGAAACTCGTCCCAAGACATTCCTCACTGCATCCATCTGCTACACATTAGAGCTCTTAGCTGACACCACACATGCTCCAGCCACAGCGAAACAATCTGTCTTACAGACTGGAAGATTCTCCCAATGAGCGCACAGTTTGATATACTGTTTTTGATCATAAATCTGCACCTTAAAGTCCCCCTTTTATTTACAGAACTTAAAATATCTATAAATCTTACTATTAAAACCAACCCTGGCTCAACTGATAATGATACTCGGTTAATTATCAGTCTTCCTGATTAACCAACTGCGATGTTGCAGAGCTCTGATAAGATAAGACATCCTCTGATGCGATGTAATTCTCTGAAGAGTGGGTCTGAGGAATTGGGCTCTTTACTTTAATAACATACATTTAATGAAATCTTTTCACACTCGCTGATTTCCATCAGACGCGAGACGTCGTCGGCACAGATACGGCTCCCTCAGAGCATTTATTGTCCTTTTTAACTTTTTTAGTGCTACAGATCCTCACGCTGTCTTAGACCTTCACCCTGCGTTTTAATATCTGTAAATAAATCTGTTTGTTCTGCTGTAATAAACCAATTTCAAGGCAACATGCCTTGTATTCAAGGACTCGGTGAGGCTGCATCCTCATCTAGAAGAGCAACATGTTGTTTTTTCTTCCGACTAAAGTAGGTGTAGCTATCAATATTGGCTGGAAAAAATGCACTGTAAAATTGACCTGAAAATAATGTGTCCCCGGTGGCACGTCTCGCCCAGTGGCATTCGCTTTGAACGCATTAATCATCACTGTTTGTACTTTTTTTAAAAAAGAGATGTGTTTTTAGATGTGTTTGAGGTTACAGGGGAATTTTGGATGATCAAAGATAAAGCCATTAACCATTCTGACAAACTTTTATGTTAGTATTCCACAATGTCTGATGCAAACATTCTGTGATTGCCTGTGGATCATTAATCCTCTTTGCACCCAAAAGCAGTACCCTTCCCAGTACAAGGCCTTGCCCATTTCTCTCCTGATGTCTCCAACTGCATGTCGGGCTGGACTGGTTGGAGGGTATGAGGCTAATCAGCTGTATGACACCCTTATAGGAAGAATGTAATAAAACGGGAAGAGTTCAGCACATTAAATTAGGGAAGGGGAACCGGAGTAATTAATTAGAGTGTCTCACACTGCAGAGTTTAATTAACCCCTCTTCTACACCCCCCACCTCACCCCCATCTTTCAGGACTCTGGCGTGGGCAATGAATTGCCCGTCCTTGGGTGCCACGTCCCCTGTCATGCTTGTGTGTACACACGCCCTTTTCTGCACTTCTGTTTCACTCACCGTTACATATCAGTGCGCACGAGGAAGGAACATGCAGTGCCGTGTCCTCTAAATCCCACATTAAGAGAGCCCTCTCAAAGAAACTGTAGTTATGCTCTCCCACTTCTTTATCTCACTCTTTACTCTTTATATCCTTTTGTTACTCATTGTCTGTATCGTAGAAGGATAGTCCACAGTACAATGAATATTAATTTATCATTCTGTCATGATCTGCTCACCTACATGTTGTTCCGAACCTGTATGACTTTCTTTTCTTTCATCGAACACAAAAGGAGAAATTATGAGTTAAATTTTGTTCTTTTAGTCGCACAAAACTATTGGACGACTACATGAGACTTATAATATAACACCATGCAGGCCACTTTAAAACTATAAAAAATGTGTTTTCGTAAATTGAAAAAAGCAGAAATGATGTGAAATACAGTATAAATATTAGATGAAGAACTTAAAAAAACACTTTACTGAAAATGAATAATGTTGCTTTGGCTACGAACGATAATGAAATAAGTTGGAAGTACTAAAAATGACAAAAAATGAAAACAGAAATATATAAATAAAAGCTAATTCAAAATATTAATAAATACTTTAATAGTATATAAATACTGGTAAAATAACACTGCTTTAATGACTCTTATGGTGCTTTTTTAAGCTCATTTTCATTGTAATTCCATGGAAAACTTCTCAGTTTGTGTTTTGCAGATTTCACAAAAGTTACACAAGTTTAGACCAGCATTAGGGCGAATGAAGCATAAATAATGCAGTTAAATTTTTGCTTTGGTGCACTATCCTTTTAAGTGCCTCATTTTGCTGTAATTTCATTTTTTCTATATAGCAATTCCCATCACTGATGAAGTCTATTGTCCGGCATCTTCTATCCTCTTAACTGACCCATGCAATGTTCTTTTCCTTTCTTATGTGAACTGTTAACAATTTTAATTTGCTTAATTTCTTATTCATGCATTTAATCACGCAGGTTTTCACTTAGTTGGAAGTCACACTGTCCTCTAATGCCTTCTCCTCGGAGGCTTTGCTCTAAAGTGATTGAACCACTTGAACCCACCACCGTGCTTCTTTTCCTTTTGCTTCTCTTTAATGGAATGAGCTCGCAGCCCTCACACATGCATTCTTTATTCATGTGGGTCCCCTATGGCCTCTCCATACATCAGCGCTCTGAAGCCTTTCACCCGCTTTGTCAAACGGACCTCCTGAATGTTAGTATTGATCTTCATTATTGCTCTCATAGGGGACAGGACTCAAACGAAACACTGTTCTTCTCTGTCCTCACAGGAAATATGAACACGTGTGTACGATATTATTAGACACGCTTATATATGTGGCCCTCGATCTGTTACTTCAGCCGTCTGAAACAACTGTTACTTTCTGAGTCTGTTCTTTTCTCACTCTTTTTGTCATTCATCCATGTCAGCGGCCATCTCGTTAAAAAGAATTGCTGAAGCTGAAAGCTTACGTTATAAAAATGAAACAAATGCAAAGCGGGAGAATTGATGAAAAGAATGAATAAAGGAAGAGATGTTTTGTGAATCACAAATACAGTTCGGATGCAGATACCATGCACAACATTTATTAGATGAAGGGGATTTTTGTCTGGTTATTAAATTATTCCCCCTGTTAGAGAGTTGTTTGTTTCTCAAGAACATATTTCATAACAAACTGATCAATAAGCATGATTGTTTTGAAAGCATTCGGTGACTGGTTATCTTCTCACACAATTCACCCAGGATTTTCTTCCGTCAGAACCTTCAGCGTGAATGGCTGCTTTATCCTAGAGGATATTGATTTGATAAACACTTTTAATATTCATCTGCGATGATAAATAATGTGTGGCGTCTAAGGTCGGTAGCACGCCTCCATCAAGGTGATGTACTGCAACCATTTTGTTCTTCCCAGCCCTGCTTTTATCAGACACATTTGAGGAAAGAGGAGGTTTAATTGGACTGCTTGACTTCTGGATGATTAGATCTTGGTTTTTAGAGAGCTAAACTGGCAATTTGGCCTGCGCTTGAAAGTGAATGTATCTGCCATTAAACGCACAACGTCTTGGTCATCTGGAGCTTATTTCGTAAAGATTGCCAGAGCAATCTTCATCTTCAAGCCTCGTCTTTTCAACCAACAACAGACTCCCATTTTTATAATGGCCACACTTATGATATTAAAAGCGCTGCACAAAGAGCAATTACTACAGTTTCTTCCATTGTACCTGTCTTTGTTTGGCACAGTTTGAATGTCTTGTGCGTCTGATTTCGGTACACCGTCATAACCTTTCATCCTTGTTGCTCGCCTGCATCCCCCCATCGTCAGCCGACCGCTTCCTCACAGATGTGTCCGCGTCTCACCGAGTGGCTTTGCTTGTTTGAACTTCTTTCAGACCAAAAACAACAACTTTAAAGGGAGTTATAAAGCAGCGGGTAAAAAAAAACGAAGTAAAAACGGTGTGGAATCGCAGCCCAAGAGTTTTTGAGTCTCTCCTAACAACCTCAGTTTAATATTAATCCATATTTAATTAGGAATCACCCGCCGCCTTTCTTGTTTACTTAGATCTGTTGTTCTCGCTGAAGTCAGAGCTCGGGGAGATGCTTGTGGGTTGACATGGGATTACTATTAATAAGCAAGTCAGGAGGGAGATTGTTTGCCTGCCATCCGGGGCTTTTGTTTTTCATTTCATTAGTGTTGAAATTTTTGGATTATTATGCAACGTACTGGCTGAACAGTAATACCTCTGGATTTGAGGGGAAATATTTGCTGTTCTTGCATGACAGAGTTTGCTTTAACTGATCTGAAAAGACTGCATCAGTATTTGTAAGTAAGGCTCAAATATCAGTGGTGCTTTGAAGGAAGTTCTTTACTAATTTACTTTGCGCCAAAAGGTGCTGTTTATCTTGGCCCTTATATCACATAAGGGATGTATCTTTTACTTTGCCAAAAAGTCTGTTATGTTTTGCAGCTTATTTTGGTCAAGAACCGCCTACTTGCAGGAAAGGTCTGACTGGCCTATTTAAAGCAACTAAGCTCAGTTCATTTTGTTTTAACATGCTGTTTAGGGAAGTTTGTTTATCTGAAATGCATAGCAGTTTGTGCAAAATTTAGAATTCCATTTCAGTTAATCCAGTCAAACTAACTTTTATATAAAAAAAGTAATTTATATAAATTTTATATAAATTTCTAATGATTTCTGAATGCCACAAAACCCCGGTTGATACCAGTAGTATGAAAAAAAAGTCAAATAATTGCTCTGCAGTCTGTGATCATGTATACAGAAAAATTAGTGAACAACACTACTGTTTTGGAGTCAGTTTTTTTTACATTAATACTTCTTTAAACATCAAAAATGCATAAAATTGATCGAAAGTGATAGTAAAGATATTTATAAAGTTCATAAAGAGTTCATAAAGTTTATTGAGACATTTAAAAAACTTTCTATTCATCAGATAATCCTGAAAAATGTATTATGTATCCACAAAAATATTAAACCATTTTTCAACATTAATATTTCTTGAGCACTTAATCAGCATATTAGAATGATTTCTGAAGGATCATGTGACACTGAAGACCGGAGTAATGATGCCGAATATTCATCTTTGCCATCACAGGAGTAAATATTATGTTTTAAATTGTAATAATATTTCAAACTATTACTTTTTACTGTATTTTATTTTACAGACATAACTCAGAGACATCTGATAATACAAGTCTGCTTATTAATATATTTTTTACTTGCTAGTAGGTGCTTTAAATATCTGATGCCACTCACTTGCCAGTTCTTGGCATTTGTCATTACAATATGTAGCAATATTCAAACGGTCAGTGCATGAACTGAGGGTGATCCGTGGGTGTCTCATTGAAAGTGCATTAGCATCCCTTTCCTAATAGGTCCGACTGTTAAATAAAGCTCTTTAACATCTACCACAGGATGAAACAATTGTTCCAGTCACCACAGATCCTTCAAGTGCAAGGAAAACTTTTACAACTGTAATAAGATTACAGATTAGCAGCCGCCTCTGCAGTCAACCCACAGAAAACACTCATGCTCTGGTGAAGCCACACAGGAGAAATGGCAGCCAATGTTGACTTAATGTCAGCTATACATTTAGCTTTCTGCCTGGCAAGGGCCAGGAAAG
>JAUZSZ010000116.1:22338359-22348675 GCA_034780575.1 Labeobarbus marequensis | reverse complement strand
TTTTGACCCATACAATGTATTGTTGGCTATTGCTACAAATATACCCCAGCGACTTAAGACTGGTTTTGTGGTCCAGGATCACACATACTTACTTATCCAAAGCTCCTTATCTGTGTGATTTAACTATTGTCTGTATTTGATTTGTTTTAAAGTAAAGTGAACTTATACAGATATCCTGGCCAGTGTATTAGATAATGTTGAACTCTGCATAAGGACCCTTTTAATTGGATGTTTTGTGTTTTACCTTTGCAGTGTTGAGTCTGTGGATCCCACTGATATCCATCTGTACATTCCTATAGGGGGAGGAAAAAAACAAGAATTAAAGTAGCAAATTTACAGGGAACATAAACTATATGTATATTGCATAGTTACACGTTGTATGTAAATATAAGATATACAATATACAATATACAATAATGTAACATACATTATGAAAATGTATTTAAAGAGAGAAAAGGGAGGGAGAGAGACGGGGGAGGTTTTGTTCCTCCTTACCGTGTAGGTGTCAGTTTCTGTGGGTGGCTGTGAAATAGCGCGGTGGAGAAACACAGAGATGCACATACAAAAGACCAAAACACACCTGGGCCGCATCCTCACACACACCTTCTACACTCTCTGATGAGCACAGGCACAAAAACACCTCCAAGAGCGTTGACTAAAGAGAAACAATCAGACAGACATGAACTCTCTCACACACACACATACACACTCTCTGGTTGAGTCTCTGGTGTGGATTAGATGATGCTGCGATGAAGTTACACTGAGGAATCTGTGGATGAGAAACAAACAGCTTGAGAGGTCTTTATGCATTACTGTTTGAACTCATATAAGTGGTCCCACTGTAGTCATAACTAAAAGTCAAAACAGATGTCTGTGGTTTATTGCAGCTTTATTAAACGTCTAATGCTTTATTAAAGGTCTAATGTCAGGGCCTCTCATTTAATAGCAATCCACGCGACTGCTCAAATTGCTTGATTACCAGACTCCCCCTAGTGGTCGTATTAAAATTGCAACAAAATCAAAAAGACTTGGACATAAACTCAGACTTGAATAGTACTGAAAAAAAGACTAATGCTTTTAGAATTATTGTGTAATCATCACTCATTTTTTATGATGCTTGCATTATGGTATGCATTGTGAGATGAACAGAGAGAATAAGACTTCTAAATAGGCTCTTTACCTGTTCTCAAAAGCACTGTTGGAACTTGAACCACTTTCTTGGAAGTTGAATTTATATATCATGATATCCTAATCTAGTTGTCTTATAAATCTGTCACTGTGTATTACAAATATTGATACTGATATTTGACTAAATGATTGTGCTCCTTAAAGTCCCTTTGGATACAAGCATTTGCTAAACGCATAAATGTAAGTGAAATGTAAAATGATATTTACACAGTAGCCTACTCCAAGGTACTTCAGAGTATCAATAGCAATGGTACATTTGCTGAAAATAAAATAAATGGTAACATAACACTTATAACTCACAATAAGGTTCAATATGTTGATGTTTAATGATGTTGATATATTCAGTATAATGAACTAACAATGATCCACCATGTCATTTTACAGAATTGATTTATCAAAGGTTAGTGTTCATTTATAAATATAGACCTATTATTATTATTATTCATTCATTTCAAATGAATAAATCAGAATTGGGGTTCTAAGTAGGCCTCTGGGCTCTAGAAAATAGAAAGGACTCAATATACTAATGCCTTGTATGTGTTTATTGTTGTAGTTTTTTTTGGGGGGGGGGGTTGTTTTATTTTGTATTAAGGTGTGTTTATTGTATAATTGTTTGTCTAGTAATTGTTGTGAAAGTGAAGTGATGTGAGGCACAAGACGATTTTTGGGAAGAATTCCAACAATAAAGTGTCAAGTACATTTTTGTTAGTTTCAATAGCTCCTTTATTCATTCAAACACCCCAAGAGCAATTCTTAACTAATTATTAAATATTAACTGTCATTTATATAAAACATTTCTGGCTTTTCGCTAATGTCAAAGTTTCACCCAGACCTATTAAATGCAACTCTATTTTCCTGGCCTTCTTTTCTGTCAATACACACATACATTGACATTTATGTAGAACGTGTACACAAACACAGACGTAGTATGGAAACACAAAAGCTGCTCCAACGTGACACAGAGCCCAACAGTAGCTCTTTTCTGAAAACGCAGAGTTCAGAGAGTACAGTCTAAAAGTATTGTCATGTTGACTCAGTGCGACAAACAGCGAACCGCAGGGTGACGTGCAAATCTGCACATTCTATCCCCGCTGCATCAGCCTCCAGATAGAATTGTTGTGCTTTTCCTCCCAAACCGCATGAAATGATTCAAGCCACGTACAGTAGCTGCCATACAAGAAACACTTGCGACTTCACACGCAAACACACTGAAACGCTGCGACAAAACAAACATGCTCACAAATCTCTCATCTGTGTGATTTACCCACTCCTACTGACTGACCTACGTGCTACTTATGGTTTAAATAGCGCCACACAAAATCTCAAAGCAGGCTGTCCCTGTGGTGTTGCACCGGACTGGGAAAAACCTGAAATCAACCATCATAAACAAACTGGAGGCCAGCGAGAGCACGGTCCAGTTGCTCGGCCGGAGTGTTGGCAGTGTGGAGGCGTGGGTAATATCGTCTGCCATCATGTCTGAGTGGCACTTGACCTTCTGGAATGCCAGCGGAGAGGATGTGGGCAGTGCTCTGAATAACGGTCAGCCGGACACTCACTGTGTTTCCCACAGTATCACATTCCCGGGAAAACCCCCCAAGGTTTGCCGGAAAGGTCAAGTGTGGTTACCCAGAATGCCCTTGTATAAGTCTTACTTTCTGTTCGACTTTTTTAGAATTTTCTGTAGATGTGTCATCATCAGATGGCTACCTACGAAGCAAAATGAATAAACGTGGAGCACTTCAGATGGGAATAGGCATGCGTCTGTTTGCTTAACATTTGGTTGGCTGGTATTCCCGTGACTTTTGTAAAGTCTGCAGTGATTATATGACCGCAAATAACACAAGTAATAAAGACTGGACTTCATGGGCAGACCAAACACATGTAATGACAAACGCTCTCCTCCTACCTCACGTTCACCCTTATAAACACGCTCACACTAGTCCAGTGTCATGTCTACGGTTAACTTCGTGTGCTCAGCTGGGCATTAAACTCATGGTGGGCAAAGCACTCAGGCAGGGGCTCCAGGTTTAAACTTTGCTGGTCAGTGCACTTATAATTTTATGAATACGACCTCCTCTCCTCCCACCTGTGCAAACCTAAGTGGGGTTTTTATGTCAGGACCCCCATGGCTTTACTGGTAACAAAGACGGTATAGACACATGTATTGGTTGTGGGTTTTGCCCAAATGAATTGGACACTTAAGCCACAATTTAAAACGTATGAATGTCAGCAGTAGATACAAAATATCAGTAACATTTTAGTTTTGGGAACAATTCTCACTATTAACTAGTCGCTTATTAGCAGGCATATTACTAGCATATTGGCTGTTCATTACTCTTCATAAAGCACATATTAATGCCTTATTCTGCACAACCATATTTTAGATTCCTACCTTGCACACAAACTTAACAGCTATCTTACTAACTGTTAATAAGCAGCAAATTAGGAGTTTATGGAGGCAAAAGTCATAGTTAATAGTGAAAATTTGTCCCCAAACTAAAGTGTGACCAAAATATCTCCAAAGTAGCATCTACAAATAAAAGCTCTCTTTTCTTAGCTAATTATGCAGTTATTCTTAACTAAACGGTCTCAAGCTAATTTTAGATTATGTACAAAGTCAGTTCTCCTCAAGTTCACACAAGTGTCCATAAATGTAGTTTATCACATTAACTGTACCATTTACATCATTAAACAGTAGTTACTGAAGTTTTCAACAGTACAGTATTATACAGACACTGAAATTGTCTTCAAAGATTGTTTTACAACCACTAGAAAAAAGTACACTACTGTTCAAACATTTGGGGTTTACGATAGAAAGTCTCTTACTTGCATGCACCAAGGCTCCATTTATTTGAACAATCAAGAAACAATTATTATTACAAATAGGAATAACTGTTTTCTATTTTATTCTAGTTTATGTAATTTAAATGTAATGAATTCCTGTGATGCAAAGCAGCATCATTACTCCAGTCTTCAGTGTCACATGATCCTTCAGAAATCATTCTAATATACTAATTTGCTGCTCAAGAAACATTTCTTCTTCTTATCAAAATTTAAAACAGTTGTGCTACCTAATATGTTTGTGGAAAGCATGATAACTTTTTTAGGATTCTTAGATGAATATAAAGTTCAAAACGAACATCATTTATTAAATACAAATCTTTTTGTAACATAAGTTCTAGACAAGATCCTTGGTGACCATCAATGATGCTCACTACTTACACATTGCTTACTTTAGCAGCCCTGTGAAGACCAATTAATATTTCCAAATACCAAAAATAGAGAACTAATGTGGCTACCCCAGTCTGATTTATTCGACTCCCTGTCACACTCTCTGCTTCTAAATGAATGCTCAAGTCAGCATCCAGCCATATAAAATAAAACATCTAACATAAGTAATTAGCAGAACACATAAACAAACGTGACGTAACAGCAGTGGCCTGTGTAAGTACAGTAAAGCAGTGTTCCCTGTTTTGATGTCACAGAGCCATTTTATTGGCTTCATTCTTATAACAACACCTGTGCTTCCAAAGTTGGCCAAAACGGTTTTGGTATAAACACAAGCCACAAATTCCCAGACCTTTGAGAGTCTGTGCGTAATGTACCCATTCTGCTGTGTCGTTCACATCAAATCAGCTCATATAAACAGACGGGAGTTTGTATGAATCAGCTTTTTGTCTTTAAAAATAGAAATATTGTCTAAACAAGGTCACCCATTTTACACTCGCAGGGCTCAAATAACAATGTACAGTCAATGGCATTAGTCCGGTTGTGAAACAGAGGTTGGAAAAGAGATTGGAAAGTTTTGCAACACTTCAGACGTGTAGAGATGTGTAAAACCATCATGATGGTTGAGTAATAAATGTTAAAACAAAACGCAACAACATTGTATGTATAAGCATGGAAAGCTGGCAGATATAAGATAATACGATCTTCACCAGTACGTATGGTAGGAGATGTGGAATCTGCTGAATAATGTGATTGATTGTTCTCTCTCTAGTGTGCTGTCTGTAGTCGTGGATGTTTGGAAGAGAGCTGGAGAGTGAGCGTGACGTGTGCAGCCCTGGAGCAAACCGGCCAGTTGAAATTTTCCTTAGTCTGCCCTTTATCGCTTTCTCCTTCTGCCCCACTGTCTGTGACATAACTTCAATTCAGCCTGACGTGTCTGCTTTACTTAGATGAGGAGATCCACAATGGCCCAAAGACCCCATGCAAACAACAGCTACTGGAGTACAATGACATTCTAATATTCCGCTGTAATATGTTTTCTTTCTCAAACACGCTGTACTCACAGGCCGGGCTTTCTTCTTGCTCTGTTCTTGAATGCAGTGGTTTTTCTTCTTTTCTTCCTGTGGATCCCTCTCTAGTTTGTTTCAGTGCAGTGGTGGCACGTCTTCTCTTCTATCCTCACTCCTCAGCCTGATAGAGTGAGTGTGGAGACGGACAGCTGGACTGTGAATGTATGCAAGGGAGGGAAATACGGAAGAGAGGAGAGAGGGACAGCCCATTCCGACCCCCATACAACCCCCCTGCACGGCCATCCTCCGCCCCCAGATCCCCCCTCGTCTGACCCCCCAGGAGGAAAATTCCTGGTCTGCGGCCCAAATTCCAAAATTCCAAATGTGTCCAGCTCAACGACAGAATAACAGCATACAGATTCACACACACACACACACACACATGGAGCCAACCCCCCTCCATACACACATATGAACCAGCCACACACACACACACACACACAGGCAGAGACCCCACCTGGTTTCATTTAAACTCACCCCCCACAGCCTGCAACTTTCTTTCTCTCTTTTCCCCTCCACCTCAAGTCACCCTTCATCTCTTCCATCTTTTTCGGTCTCTTGCTCTCTCTATTCCTTTCATTCGGCTGGATATTTATAGCTTGGGAGAAGCTGGTGGAATGCAGACAAAAATTAGAGAGCAAACTAGAAAGAGAAAGAGAGAGAGAGAGAGGAGGCAAGGGTAGAGTGAAAGAAGGGAGGATAGGGCACACGTCTGCTTGGAAAAGTTTTTTTTTTGCCGTGTCTAAATATTTAAACTGGAGGTACTCGCAGGCTGATATTACTAGAAATGAGAGGCAATGGAAAGATTCGCATTCTTACTGCTGGTACACTTAACATGCTCAAACAATAGAGCATGAATTAGAAATTGGAGTTTGGGTCAAAATCTGTATGATTAAGTACTTGTCACTTTTGACGATTCACTTTTAGCAGATATACATTTATGAAATCTACATACTAATTACTGCATTACACAGATTTTTGTCCAACCAAATGTTCTTCACACATAAGATACCACACATTTTCCAGTTTATGGGAGCTTTTGAGTCACAAGTACCAAAGAAATGTGAGTTACTTGTAACTACAACATTGAAACCCATTTTTGCTTCAACAGAATTCCCCCAAATGTTGTCTCAACTAGCCAAAGTCTGGACTGAGAATTTCATATTGAGCAATATTGCTACTGCTGTTAAAGGATTATTGCTTTGGTGACTTTAAACTGTTTTTTTTGTTTGTTTTGTTTTGTTTTCATTACTGTTAGTTGTGTTGTGTTGTAAAAGAGCTCTTAACATCATATTTGTACACCATCACTGCTTTTGAAGCTTGGATGTCAAGTTTGTGTCATCATGCAGTTGTGTATCAACTTTTAAAACTTTATTGCAGATATGTTTGCTTTGTAAGGTGACTGTTCTTTCAGAAACAAATACATAAACCATATATAATTTCTTGTTACTAATTGAAATTTTCTAAACAAGAAATCTGTAGTTGCCTTCACAAAATTACTGCCAGACAGATTTAGTGAACTAAGAATCTCAAATTGACTAAATGACAATCGTTGGAAGAACTACAAAAAAGAATGCATCATGAATGCATCTTGAAATGTTTTAGTTTCTCTCTTCTGTTTTTATTTATTTATTTTTTTTCTCTCTGCACTCTTAAGGTTCTTTATTGGCATTGATGCTTCTATGAAGTACATCCTTTAACATCCATGGAACCACTAAAGGTTCTTTACAGTGGTAAACGTCTCTTTAGATTATTCATATGATCTTCACACTAAGAAAAAAACGGTTCTTTCAAAAACAGTTCAGTGAAGCATTCTTTATGGAACCCAAAAATCGTTCTTCTATGGCATGACTTCAAAACCCCCTTTTGGAACATGTCAGTGACATATGCTTTTGCTTAATTGAGGCCTTTCATACACCATGTATAATAAAGAAATTATTATACATCATACCTAACTCAGTTGTGTTAAGTCACAAAATCAGTTGCGCCTTCCTGATGTTAGAGGCATCACATTCAAGCTTCATCAAATTATACAAAGAAATAAACATCGTTTTGCTCTGCAAATGACAAAAGGGCAAACAAATCTGTTTGCCATTACTCTTGTACCAAAACACCTCTAGAGTAATGTGGTAGGCCTGACAGCTGTCATTACATACTATTATTGCAAAAACACACACGTACACCGTGCCACCAAGGCCTGACAAATTGTGGCCCCCTACTGCTTTCCCGGCCCCCAGTGGGCCCACACACAGACCTCACACCCATCATGCACCCACTTACCCTAGTCTCAAGCCAGAGGGGTCAGGAGTATATGGGCCATAAGGACGCACATGTAAGCAACAACATCCTTTGGACTGTTAGCACGTTATTTGCCATTAAGACCCCCAAATTATGTCAGTCAAAACAAGTATGACCAGTGCATAATCTTGTTCTGAACCTCTTTCATTACCAAATATACTGTGTTTTTTTTCAGTGGGTTTGTTAAATGGGAAAACCCACAAAGCAGAGTTAATGAAAACACAATGCAGACAGTGTCTGAGGAAATCATGCTGTGTTTATTTACAAGTCATACACTTCTGGAGGCCAAGGGGTGAAAGAATGAAGCAAGGATAGAGGGAGAGGGAGGTGAAGAGATGGACAGCTGGTAGGGGGATATATTTGGGAAAGGATTAAAGAAAGTAGATGATAAACTGGGAAAAATTAAACATCAGGCCAAATAATCATCAGATGCATGACTGCATGCAGATGACTTATCATTAAGGGAGAGAAAAGGCAAAAATGGAGATTCTTCTTTAGTCGTGGTACATTCTAAGGATGCAACTTTTGATAACTCCCATGTACCTTGTCCAGACAGCATGGTGTCTGAGAAAAAAAAAGAGGGAGAGAGGTTTAAAAATGTGTCATTTTTATTCAGCTTATAAATGTTCAGTTTGTAAATACATGTACATTTGAAATGTTTACTTTGATACCTTGATGTGAAATTCTCTTCATAAACACTACCACTGAAAAGTTTGTGGTCAGTAAGATGATTATTATTGGATTATTATTATACAACTGTTTTCAACACTGATAATAAGAAATGTTTCAAATCTGCACATTAGAACAATCTGAATGAATGAAAATACATGTATAAAGAAAACAGTCATTTTGAATTGTAATGATATTTCACAATGTTATTGTTTTTGTATTTTTGATTAAATAAAATAAATACAGTAAATAAATAAATGATAAATAAATAAAATAAAATAAATACAGGTTTTGGTGAGCATAAGAGACTTCTTTCAAAAACATTAAAAAATAGTGAAGTTTGAGATAAATACATATTTTCCAAATGATTCAGAGTGTTGTGATTTTGTTTGTATAAACAGAAAACCACATTCCACAGTGGTTAAACCACATAAATGACTGGACAGGAAACAAACGTGACAACAGATAAAAACAATGTGCATATGATACAGTGACCCCCACTGGTTGCAAAGAGGATTTCCTTTAAACACAGACCTCTATATGCAGCAATTGTTAAAAAAAAAAAAAAAAAAGAAACAAAAAAAAGAAAAAATAGATATTACTGTACACACTGTACAACAAACATAGTGAGACTTACTTGAAGGTGTCAAGGATATGTGCTGAGTTAGTATAATGTGTAAGGTAGAGGTTCACGTCTATTGATGTCCAATTATCTGATCGACAAGGTTCAATAAACTGTGAAGAGAACAAGGAATTAATGCTTTGTGAAAATTTAGAGCACTTCAGATCTGATAGATGCTTCTATTAAACTAAAAACGTACCTTTTCGACAAGGTCAATGAAGAAATCACGAACATCTTTTGCGTTGATTAATTTGGCAGCGATATTTACAAGGCCCCTTGAAAGATTCTACAGCAGGAGATATTTTGAAATCAAGAATCATGTAAAAGAAAATTGGCTTCCATCTCATTGAAGACATTGGTTTTACCCCGCAGAGCAGTGCACACTAAACTGAGTGGATGAGAGGTTTCATTAGTCATATGGCTGAGACAGAGGGAGTAAGCATGCAACATTAGGACATTTACAACGGCCCTCCTGAGACCCGTATCACTCTTCTCCCTGTCCAAATCACTTGCTCACACACACCTTTTGTGTTGGTCTAAGAGATCCTTGTCTGTGATTAGAATTTTGAGGTCTTTGAGGTCTTGGAGGAATTCCTTATCCAGATCTACATCCATGTCCTCCATCATGTGATCTAAGGGAGAGAAACGGTGGATTTTGAGAGAACAGACAAAGACATAAAAGGAGATCTTTTCTTCTATGTCAATATTTTCCTAAACCACACAATTGGTCAGACTGACAGTGTCCATGGTTAGGTAATACTAAACAGATGACTCTAACATTTAATGTTACTTAGTGAGTTGCAAGAATAAACTGGTATTAAGAGTCTCAATCTTTGACACTAAAGTCAATTACAAGACTGACAGCTATTCCTTACACAGAATTAAAGCTACGGCCATTAACTAATCATTAACAATTTCACTAAATTTAGTACACCACAGACATTCTACATTACCATGTATTTTCAAAAAATACTACGCGGGCTTACCAGACACAAGCGTATTAACGCGACAGCGGGTTTTTAATCGCATTCAGATGTCACAACATTAGCTCTTGTTTTGGTAACTTATGTCTAGTTCCTTTCGACTTTTACTCGTCAAAAAACATAAGCTCATAAGATATGCATGCACGCTGTTTAAAGATTATTACCACGAGTCGATCATACACGGGTAAGTGGCAACTATCACGTAAATATTTACCAAACCCGAACTGTCACATCTAGCGACTACTTTACATCCATAGC
>JAUZSZ010000116.1:22327721-22338259 GCA_034780575.1 Labeobarbus marequensis | reverse complement strand
TATGCAGCAATGATTGAAAAAAAATGACTGTACACACTGTACAACAAACATAGTGTGACTTACTTGAAGGTGTCAAGGATATGTGCTGAGTTAGTATAATGAATAAGGTAGAGGTTCACATCTATTGATGTCCATTTGTCTGATCGACAAGGTTCGATAAACTGTAAGGAGAACAAGGGATTAATTTTTTTTTAAACTTTGAGCACTTCAGATCTAACAGATGCTTTTATAAATTAAGAAGATACCTTTTCGACAAGGTCAATGAAGAAATCACGAACATCTTTTGCGTTGATTAATTTGACAGCCATATTTACAAGGCTCCTTGAGAGATTCTACAGCAGGACATATTTTGAAATCAAAAATCATGTAGAAAGGCATTCATTTCACAAGATTATAAACCCTCTTACCTTAAAATTGGCTTCCATCTCACTGAGGACATTGGTTTTACCCCGCAGAGCAGTGCACACTAAACTGAATGGATGAGAGGTTTCATTATTCAGATGGCTCATACTGAGGGAGTAACCATGCAACATTTGGACATTTACAATGGCCCTCCTCAGACCTGTATCTCTCTTCTCCCTGTCCAGATCACTCGCTCACACACACCTTTTGTGTTGGTCTAAGAGATCCTTGTCTGTGATTAGAATTTTGAGGTCCTTGAGGTCTTGAAGGAATTCCTTATCCAAATCTACATCCATGTCCTCTATCATGTTATCTAAGAGAGTAAAGACAAAGACATGAAAGGAGATACTTTCATCTATGGAAGTATTTTTCTAAATTACACAATTGGTCAGACTGACAGTGTCCATTAATAACTTTCAAGAATGTGCAGGAATTAAAATTAGTTCAGAACATTAGGACACTAATGTATCACTTTGAAGGGGTTTATTTTACAACACTGACCAGTTGACTGTATATTCTCATATACTTAATAAATGGCTACTTAACAAATAAACAGATATGTAATTATTATTAATATATTACGAATAATTCTAATAATTTTATGCATTATTATTATGCAAAAACATTACAAATATTATCTTTAAAGTATTTTATCAGCTGACTGTATAATATCTCACTTAATATACAAGTACTTAAATAAGCAAATAAATTAATATATAATTATTATTAATATATTACCATTATGATTATTATAACAGTGTATATGACTGTATATTATCTCACTTAATATGTAGCTACTCGATAGATAGCTAGATAGATAGATAGTTGGATGAGTATATAATAATTGTTAATATATTACCATTATGATTATAATAAATACAAATTTGACCAATTAATGCCAAAATTTACCAATTTCAAGAGTTGCAGATGGCTGTGTAAGAGCTGTGTAACTGGTCTTACCCACAGCTCCTAGAGTCCAGTTGTTAATGAGCTGCCCAGCACAGAAGGCAAAGTCCTGGAAGGTTAGATACTGCAACTTTTTCTTCCCTGTCTCAAAACGATTACTGGCGAAGAACACTATTGCAGCATAGTCTCTGGAGGAGGAATTGGCAGGATCATTTAGCAAGAGAAAGTGAAATCGCACTAAATCAACACTGAAGCAACTGTTCATGGGAACTTGCATTCTCACCATTTTATTGAATATACAACTGGAAGAATGGATGCGTATAATGTAATAACCGTTCCTTTTTTGTTGTTGTTGTTTGATTTCTCATCTTCTGAGCTCAATTCTACCAACATACTGGATTAATTAAAAAGGTTTTAAAGGAAGAAACTTCTCAGAAAAAGACTTTCTCACCTGGCTAACTGATCAGGTAGCAGAAAGTGTTGCCGTATGTTTTCCACCAGGGGGCCTTTGAGTTCTTCCACCACTTTGAACACTCGCTTGAAGTTGTCAAACTATATTTAAGGAGATAGATACAATCATTTCATTTCCAAAAGGGCCTTGGAAAAGTATCCAAGCATAAATCTTAGCAACCAATGAGCAGTTTATAATCTTGTGGTGTGTTTGTACTTGGCAGGTTTGGTTTGATTAAACTGTATGCTGGTGAAATGTTAGTGCGGTTCATTTGAGTAAGTATGAATGCTGCCAACCAAACCTTGATGCAAACCAAACAAGTGCTTCCAAACAAACTCCGGTGCGATTTGACTGATACATGAACACAACATGTACCAAAGACATCTAAACGAACCAAAATCAGGAAGTTATGTCACAAGATGCAACCCTAAAAAGACAGTATGTTCAAGCCCATTACAGTTCAGTACAGACATCTGAACCACTTTCTGCAGCAGATCTCCATGTGTGAAACAAAGAATTTCTAAGAATCTGTTCTGACTCCTTTACACATTTTATAAGCTATTTGTGAGCTGGTAAAAATACCACCACATGTACCCATACACAACAAGTGCATGTAGCCCAACTCATGGTTTTGGATGTTCAGTAAGTTCGCAAAATATGTCATGAAATCTGTCCAGGTTGTGGCTGTATCCGCCTTCTGTTTTGTATCTTTAGGCTTGGTGTTAAAAATGACAGAATAAACACTAAGTTAACCAGGACAAAATGTAGACTTTTCTTTTTTGGACCAAGAGAACCAAATTTAAAGCGTAAACACATCCTTAAATGGTGCCCTTCAGCTCACCTGTCTTCTGCAGCTCTTCAACGTAATGCCTGTCTTTGTACTAACATCATCAAGGTCTTTTTTGGTTCCTTTGGAGAGCTTCTTTCCCAGGACCTCTCGAACAAACGAATCATCAAAAGCATAATACCTAAAAATAAAAAAAAGCAAATCAATGTTTTAAATTAAATAATAAGCAAAACAAAATAAATTGGCAAGACACAAACCAGTGCATACCTTTCAATGAGCATGGCTTGTCTGTCTGGTGGTATCTGAAATAGTAGCTGATTGGCTAGTTTAGCTGGGTGATGCAAAAGTCTCTCGCACATCTGGAAAGTTCTGTACTGGTCCATGGTGTCACTGAGCAGCACTTCAGCACTCGCCTCACACTCCTCCATTACACCTCCTTCGATCCGCACCTTCACTGCATCATTCACTATGAGGTCGACCACATTCACAGGTATATTATAAACTTCCTAAACAGATATTACAACACTTATGGTCTCATGAATAATACTCTACCTGTATATCCATTCAGCCATAGTTGATACACCTCTTTGTCCATAATGGTGGTGTTTCCAACAAATACATCCAGTTCCACAGACATCTTGACACTATATAAACTGTACAAAGTCACATGGTCATGGTTAGTTAAAACTAAACAGATGACTGTAACATTTAACGTTATTAGTGAGTTGAAAGAATAAACTGGTATTAAGAGTCTCAATCTTTCACACTAAAGTCAATTACAAGACTCACAGAATTGAAGCTACGGCCATTAACCAACTTAATCATTAACTATTTAACTACATTTAGCACACCACAGACATGCTACATTACCATGTATTTTCAAAAAACACTACGCGGACTTACCAGACACAAGCGTATTAACGCGACAGCGGGTTTTTAATCGCATTTAGATGTCACAACATTAGCTCTTGTTTTGGTAACTTATGTCTAGTTCCTTTCGACTTTTACTCGTCAAAAACATAAGCTCATAAGGTACGCGTGCACGCTGTTTAAAGATTATTACCAGAGTTGATCATACACGGGTAAGTGGCAGCCATCACGTAAATACTTACCAAACCCTAACTGTCACATCTAGCGACTACTTTACATCCATAGCAACAGCACACTGTCGTGACTACTTCCGGGTGTGCGTCGCATTCATATTACGTCACTTTCACGTGACCGTATGATACTGTAGTTTCTGGTAGCAAGTGCTCGAGTATCATCACAACTGTATATTAATGAATGTTTTAGAGGATTAACTGAATGTTTTGTCATATCATTGGCATGAAATAGCACTATTTTTTTTAATAAATCCCGCTAATATTTGTTAGAACATTAGGATATTTTAATCTATATAGCCTAGTAGTGTATGATATAGCCTAAATAAATAATATATAATGTAACAATATATATTATAACTAATTTATAATATTTTACTTTATTTTAATTAATCTAATTGGTTGAATACTGAGCCCACTATCAATTAAACCTATGTCTTATAGGTCTCGTTAAATACTAGTGCTGTTTGTGACTTCGATACAATAAAATAGGAATGCTTAAATCTTCAAATTCAAAAAACATGAATAGTTACATCAGCTGTAAAGTGAGATTGTGGATCACTGAATAGATCCTAGAGTTAAATGACTGTTAATAAAGTTTTTGATTCAATTACAAATGGAATGCATTTAATAAAAGAATCCATGGTGATGGCTGTAGCCTCTTTGTGAAAGCAGGTTGTCACATGTTTAATTCCAAGTAGAGTTAACCTAGAAACTGAGAAGTTAATGACATCACAATCCTGCCCTATTTGTACTTTGTCCTTGAGCCATTTACTAGGAGGAAACATCCCTGCCCTGTACTGTCAAGTTACGAAACCGTCTGGGTAGGAAGAGTCAGATTAACTAAACTACTTACTTTCACATAACCAAGTTCACTGAAACTATTTATTTATTTATTTATTTTTAGTTTTTTAGACTTGTACATTGATGTGCTAGTAAATAACATAATATTTTATATGCTAAATTGTAAAATTTTAATATATAATATATTACAACTAGTTGTTTTAACATACATCACAGTTTTACCCAATTACAACAAGACATGCAACAATACATGTATTTTCTACATATCCTAAGTGGACTTAGCTGACACAAGCATATTATTGATTTTTTAGGTATTATGCATTTGATGATTCAGTTGTTCAAGAGGTCCTCCACTGGCTCCAAATCTTGAAAAATATCACATTTAGATTTATTCATTTAGCAGACACCTTTATCACTTTACAAATGAGAAATACAACAAGCGATTCATATTGAGGCAATAACATTAGAAGTGTTAACAATACAAAGTTTCAAACATCATCTAATAATAAGAACAGGGAGAGATTAAGAAATAGTACAAGCATAGAAGCTTTTTTAAAGACTCGATCACTGAAAAAATGCTACTAAATTTTTTTAAGATAAGTGGTTGCAAACAATTTAGCTACATTTAAATTAACAAATTTAGTTTAATTAGTTTTCTACATTTATTTAAATGTAGCCAAAATAAATTTGGCTACTTAAAAAAATTTTGTAAATTCAATTAATAATTTTTTTCAGTGATCATGACGCTATCAGGTGTGTTTACAATTAAGTAATTTCTTAAATTTCCAAGAAGATTAGACCAAGAAAGGCATTCTCTGAAATTACAATTTGTTTTATTCATATTTTTATTGTATGACCATCATTACCAGATTATTAGGATATTTCATTACAATAATGTTAAATGTTTAATCCCCTGCAGCAGCTTAGCCAACCTAACTTTAAAAAAAAATTCAAATTCAAATTGCAATTAACTCTCACTGAATCCACCAAAGGCCACATGTATGTTTTCAAAGCTGCCTTATTATTCTGCACCTCTCCCCTGTTGTCTTGCATGCTGTTGGTCACCCCTCCCTCTCGTTTATCCGAAACTGTGGCCTGTTTCCATTCTCGCTCCAGCAACCCCCTCTTACCCCAGGCCCTGGTTAACACCCCACATTGTTTTGTCCTCATGCTAGCAATTGTGCTGGAGAGCAGGGCGGAAGGATGTGGCTAAATACCTCGGCTTAAAGTAGAGAAAAAGCTTTTGTCACCCTTTCCGTTAGTTTTGTGTATGTCCCGTGTGTATGCAGTCTCATCTCAGCAATGGAAAGACCTCATCTAGAGATATATTTCAACATAAACCTGTGTTAATATCCTTTGCTATGTATCTTCAGTGTGTTATAGGAGTATGGTGAGCTTTAGACATTAGAAACAGCTGTGAGAGGAGAATTCACTCACTATCCAGGATACAGTACAGATTTTTACGGTAAAGGAAGAGGGGAGGGGGTGAAGAAGGGAGGGGAGGAGAGCAGTAGATGGGGGAAGACATCACTGTCTCCCCAACCACCACCATCGCCAAAGGAAACACTGTAATCTCAAGCAACATCTCAACGAATTCCTCAGGAATCACAACTAAGTAAACCCGCAGGCAGCCACCATACATTTCATTGGCGTTTTTTCGGACTATCCGACATTGTTTCTTGGTAAAAACCGACCAATCGCATGCAACACTAGTATAACCAGCCTGTCCTACATTTCGACTCTTATTTATTTATTTTTCATATTTACAACGCGTTTTAGGCGAACGCTAGCGATTGGATGTTTTGCCTACTTAGTAAATAGCTCCGTGGTTGTGCACTGGAAAAGCTTTAGGGCGGAGAGAGACGGATGCGGACGACCATTGTGATCCCTGATCATACAGAAGAGAAGAGATGCTCCACTGGGATTATTTTAAACCTCCGTGTTGACCTCTCATCCCAAACCGAGGAGCAGGAACAAACACGATTGTGCTTCAATGATTCCCAGAAGCTAAATACTGAGAAATAAATGCTGCCAATTACGATTTAAAACACTGAGGAGAGAGGTAGGCCTGTTTAGTGTGTTACAATCGGAACGAGTTTGATATTTTAATCGTTAAACATGCCAAAAAAGCCAGTTTGCATATAAGAATTGTGTGTTTTCCCCTTATTATAGGTTATAAATAGCAGAGCGAAGAGGCAATGGAGCGTTTTCTTCGTGCCTGGATGAGGAATGTTGCGATGCATTTACAGTGACAGACATCTCATGTGCCTCGTAAGAGTTATTTTATGGTTTAACCGCTGTAATAACGATTGACGGTGAATTTGTGCACGATATGGGGAGCGACAGTGAAATACTGAACCGGGAGCTGTCAAAGATGTCCGATGAAGACTTGCTGGCTTGTTCTAAGGAAGAGCTGGTGAGTCGACTCCGCAAGGAAGAATCGGAAAAGATGTCTGCTCTCATACAGCGTGGTCGATTAATCAAGGAGGTCAATAAACAACTGCAGGGACATCTGCTTGAAATCAGGGAACTCAAAGTCATCAACCAGAGGCTGCAAGAGGAGAACCAGGAACTTCGGGATTTGTGCTGCTTTCTGGACGATGACCGTCTGAAAGTGAAGAAGCTGGCCCGTGAGTGGCAACTATTCGGCCATCACTCTGCTAAAGTGATGCGAGAGGACCTCGGCGGATACCTCAAGAAGCTCGCCGACCTGGAGCGGATGCAGGACGGTCTGGTGAAGGAGAACCTGGATCTGAAGGAACTTTGTTTGGTGCTCGAGGAAGAGTGCGTGAGTAGGAGTGATTCCAGCCCCGGTGGCTCCACGGATCTCAACATACCGTGTATGGTGGCCCGGGACGTGGGCGACGGGAGCTCCAGCACCGGGAGTGTTGGCAGTCCAGACCAGCTGCACTTGGTGTGTTCGCCAGATGACTGAAGGAGAGGAGCAGAGCCATATTACTTTATCCTTCTCTCTTGATGCTGAGACAGACTTTTTATGTCTACTAAAGTAGTTTACATTTTCTGACAATGACATCTCAGCTATTTCGGTGGAAATAGACCAAGACTTCTAAAGTAGGCTAGTTTACTCATGGCCTTTTGATGCCATAAATACAGTTTCTCTATATTTCATTGATTAACATTTTATAGTTGGCAGACCTTTTAACACTTGAGTGAAATCATTGGGTGCCAGGCAAAACAGAATTATTTTTAAGTTTTAAAGTGACAGCCTTTCCTTTCAAAATCAGTCCTCCTGCTTGGAAATCCAGCTTAAAGGGATAGTTCACATGGAAATGAAAGTTTTGTCATAATTAACACCCCCACCCCATGCCATTCCAAACCTGTATGAGTTTCTGCTGTGAAAAAAAGAAATTTTGAAGAATTTTTATTTTGAAGAACTGTTTTTATCCATACAGTAAAAGTCAGTGGTGTCCAAAATAACACCATTGTTACTGTTATTAGAGTATTGTTTTGCAAACAGGGGGTTTTCGAGGGAACTGCAAGGAGTTTGTGAGTGGATGGCAAGCTAATAATTAAATAATACAAATGTAAAATCTAAATGAATAATTTAAAATAAAAACTGTCAAAAGTAAAACTAAATAACACATTGTGGCAAAATATGAAATTTTATTTGCTTACCTGCTTGTCAGCTAAGGGGGTACTTACTTTAGGTCAAAGTTGTTCAGCTGCATGGCATAAAAAAATGGGGAATCACTGGTATGGAAAAAAAACAGGCTTTTTTTCGAATATTTTCTTTTGTGTTCTGCAGAAGAAAGTCAGCAGGATTGCAATGAACGTGAATTAATCATTTTTGATTTACTTTCTTTTTAAGCTGGTACGTTTGTTTTTGGAACATGGTGACTGGTTTCTTCCTAGACTATGCTAGTCGAAAACTATTTTGACCAAGATGATCAACTGGTCTAAGATGGCCTTCCAGCTTGAACTTTCTAGAGACCATCCAACATGTTCCAAAAGCTGCAGATTTTCCAGCAGGCCTATTTATTGTATTAGTAGCATTAATTGAATGGATGATTTTCCAAGTGTTGCAGGAATGTTTCTTCTCATCTCTTATAGGGGTTGTAGATAGGGGCAAAAAATTTAGTTTTGGGGTGGACATTATAAACAACATTGGGAGAAACTAACTATAACTATAACTATAACTAACTTGTACCAGGTTGTACTGTGCACTGATCTGTTCACGGGCTGATGTTTCTCCTACGATGCACTATGACAGGGCTGCAATGAATCTTGAATCTTTAGAGATTCACATTTTTACTGATATACTAGAGCCATATACTATGTAGTGATCTGTTTAAGATCATTTACAAAAAGCACTGAATCTTTTTCAGTAATGGAGAGGAAATGGTAGTATCATAGGATTGTGCAAAGCAAAGCCTCCATTGTAAGCAGATCAGATATTTTGACGTAATATGGCTATATCACTGAGGCCCAAGAATGATTCACTGGAAATGCACATGTTACTAGACCAGTTTTCTACAGTATGAGATTGTTTTTTGTTTCTTGTTTATTTTGAACTGGACAGTATAATTCACTAGATGTAGTGACATGTGCTCCACTAAACTATGTTGCTGTGCTCTGCACTGAATCCAAAATGAACTTTCTATTGCTTTAACCCCACTTTAACTACACAGCTGTACTGTACAAAGCTTTTTGTGTTCAGTTGTTGCTTTGACAAGACTTTAATTAATACACACTGAATTGACACTGATGTTTGGAGGGGAAAACATTGACATGTAGTTTTAAAATTATTGTGCTAGATATTGTTATTATTATAGTCATTTTTGTTGTATTTGCTGCATACTACAAGACCCTCCTACATAGGATTGTTCTGTTGTACATGTTTTAAATCCAAATATATGATCAGTATTATTTCAATGACTGCAGTTTTATAGCTACAAGACCCAGCTCTCTGATTGGTTAGCATTTGCTTTGTTTCGGACTATGCTCATTGTGAGTGAGATAGCTTTAAATACACTTGACTGACACACCATGTTCTGTTCTTGTCTTTTTTCCTCATGCATTCACTCTGCATATATATACATATATATATATATATATATATATATATATTTCAGTCACTCTGTTTGAGTAAGATTATTGTAGAGGTCCTGAACTTTATATTTGGTGGTAGGCTTCGCTCTGAAGGGTTCAGATTCTGAGCTATCCACAGGCTATCCCCCTGGAAGCCTAAGCAATTGCCAGATATTTTATATACAACAGTTGTCTATTTCAGCAGAGTAATATGGTACTGTGAATAAATTTGGACAAATTTACCAATGAGCTGGATAGATGATATATGTCTGTAGGCAAGCAGTTAGTGATCATGTATCTGCATGAGGAGGAGTTGGGGATGGAGGAGGGTAAGCGCATGTCTGTGTGGCAGACTATGAATACAGATGAACTTATGTATCTTATTAATTGTAGTGGGAGGAGTAACGATCAGCTGAGCGTCAACTGATGCTGCAGGCACGGCGTGGTCTGCCTGAACTAAGCTTAAGCTCCATTCGCATCCAAAATAAAAGTTTTTGTGTTCATAATATAAGTGTAGACATATATAAATATACACAGTACACACACATATATTATATAAACAAAAACCTTTATTTGGGATGAGATTAATCACAATTAATCGTATATATATATATATATATGCTGTGCTGTGAAATGTTTAATGGCTTTTTAAGGAACACTTGTACATCTCTCAATCATCATTGTATTGTGTTGCACAATGACAAATATGGAGCTTTGATCATAAAACTAAGCATTTATCATCTTATGAAGATATATTATTTGGAGATATATTGGCAATGGATAGTTATATGCATTTTGTGTAAGTAGCTAATTATACTGTTATAAAGATCTCACTGATTTACATTACAAGCTATCAGACTTTCATCATACTGTTTGGCCATATAAATATCATTAACTTCACAAAATTGCATATTTTTGCTCTGAATAAAACTGAGGTGTTTTTTTCCACATTCCATATTCTCCTATATCAAACTATATGCTTTAAACCCTGATTTATAAAATATAATACTCAATATCCCAGCTAACTGGGAACATTCTA
>JAUZSZ010000116.1:22309285-22320496 GCA_034780575.1 Labeobarbus marequensis | reverse complement strand
TGACAAACCATGCTGTCACAGTCTCCCATTGTGACTCATCACGGCCTCATCACGTAGACAGACTGACAGCTATTAAACTGGACTTACATGTTCATCATTTCTGCTTCTTGTTGAGCTGCCAACAGCCGTAGCTGCTCTAATAACACCCGGCCGGGACAGATGTGATTGGGGAAGTTGAGGATTCATAGATGGGATTCTTGGCGGCAGTGGGTAGGATGGTCGAAGTGCCCTGGATGGTCCCTGGGTGCCTAGAATGGATGGCTGAAGCATCCATTGAAGGTCCTGGTTTGAAGTTATGGCATTGAGACTGGGGACAGACTGACCGGATCCTGCCACAGAATATTTCTGCTTCAAAGTACAAGAGACAAAGACAATATATCATAAGTTACCAAGGCAGTGGCATTAGATGTTTAGGGAGGAGACTTTATTATATCTCATTATGACTCAAAAACCCATTGTTGTTGTGTTTTGCAGAAACACCCAGATATAAAAACCAACCTGAATCATTAAATCTTTTATTATTTTTACTTTTGGTCTCTGTTTTGGTATTTGGTCATTAATCTTAAACAGGGGCCCTTAAAATCTACTACAGAGAAGCCTTTAATATGTGTTTTATTAAGATTCTAAATAAATACTGGTATGTTAAGACACATGACTTACAACTAATTTCTAAATAAATGATATTTTGAGCAATAAAGCATAATGATGTGCTAAAGTTCATGATTAAAATGTGACTTTTTGTCTTAAATGAACAATTTAGAAAGTGATAGTGTAACTGTCATTCATACATATCTCATACTCATCTTGAATTTTCAGAAGAGTATAACAAATGTCTTGAATGGATATGAGATAAAGACGCTTACCTGCTGTTGCTGAGTTGTGCCAGCGGTTGTAGCGAGAGTCGCAGAGCTCGAGCCTGATCCAGAGCTGTTATCTGGGAAGGTCCGATCGATTCCTCTGCCCAGGTTTCCGTAGTTGTACATGTATGCCGTTGACTCTTCAGTAATCCAAAGGAAACTGCTGTCTAACTCTGTGAACTCTGTGTCGCTGCTTACTTTTCTGGGTCTGCTTTCCCAAAAAGGATCCTCCTACTTATATCACTGACAGTTCACGCGAAATTCAAAAGCAAGTTAAAAATCCACCTTATTGCGGGAAAGCGGTAGAATCCACCACGATACACCTGGGGGAGTCTAGCAGTGGCTGTCAACGCTGAAAATGCTCATGTTGCTGACAGAGGACGAATAAATGCGAAAACAATGTCTTATGATATCTGTAATATAATTCTGTTTTTCTGTCAGACTGGTGGTTTTGAGTGTGCACCTGAATATAAATAAATGATCAAGAACGGTACAGTTGTCGCCCCTCCCAAGTTACGGGAAATAGTGCCGCCAGTCTTTAGAATGACGTACGGTCACATGGAATATTACGTATATGACCATATATGGGTTTTTCCGGGAACTCCTGTTTGAGCTAGTGATGGGCGCTCTCACAATAACGATAACTCTGAATCGAAACATGAGCTTTTTACAACAGCTTTCGTTATTTATTATTTAGTTATTCCTTCGGAAAACTGTACAGATCAGTACAGTTTTTGTACTAGCACGCGGGTTTATGTTAACACGTGGTAAGCAGTGTGTGGTCTACATTTAATTGGACACAGGAACCAGTTCGCGTATTCTTCCGATGAGTAAATACCAGCGGCTGGTCTTCCACAAGTGAAGTCGTGCATACACTGAGGTTTCGGCACGTTCCAGTGGAAGGACCACATTAAAGCACCTTACAGTGAATGAATGAAGGCTCATGAAACAATTTTCACTGCTTTTCACCATTCTGCTGAATCATCCCTACAGCAGTAAATAGGAAAATGATTCAGCTAAATGGTGTCAGGCAGTGAAATCTTGATTCATGACCTTTCCTTTTTGTTTTTGAAAACCACAAACTGTTGGGCAGTTCACTGTAGACCTGCAATCTGGAGTATTTCGAGCGCAAATATTTTACAATCACAGAGCAGATACTTGAAGCAAACTTGTGCTTGTTGGGAAGTTGCTCTCAGCACAAGTTTGCTGTTACAGTGTCCAAAAAACACACAATGAGAGACCACTTATGTGAAATACTCAATATACCTGAGGAAATATTTTTGAAATGATAAGATTCTTGTTAAATCTGAACAATTATGACAGATACCTGAACAACAACATCACCAACTACACCAAAACATTTTTCCAAGGGGCATTTTAATGTAATCTACAGTCATTCGTTATTACATTTGGTGGACATCGTATTTAATTGTTGTATTACAGCACAAATCTTTTATAAAATGTGTTTATCTTGTGGGCCGTCCAAATAAAATGAATATCATAAAAACAACATACATTTTAATTTTTTACAATATGTTTATTAATGTTCAAACACAGTCACTGTTGTTTGTCACCGCTATTCAAGGTCTACTCCTTCTCAGCATCATTATGACTCATTTTTAACTGTTCAGTACAACAATGTCCAGTACAACAATGATCTGTTCGTGCCAAAGGAAACAACATTTGTAAAAATGAAACCACAAGAATGAAGCGGATATCATATCTTACTGATATCTTGGCCATTGTGTGTCTGAGGAATAATTGACTTCCTCTGGTATTCACTGTTCCCTTTGTCCTACTTTTGATTTTTTTTTTTAAATGATATTGTGGTACTATATTTCAGACTTCTTCTGGCAAGATCTGGCTGTAACCAGAGTGTTAGTGCCTCATTAGGTGAATTATGACCTAAGCAGAATGGAATGCAGTGATGACACCCCCCTTTTGCAACTTTTCGCAACATGCCTCGACATGCAGGCAAGGTGCATCTTACCCAGATAGGATGTGCTGTTACCCAAGGCTTGGTGCTGATGCAAACAATTTACGTGTGTCGATGTTCTGGACACTAACAAGTTAATGGCACTCCCCAACCTAATATGTTGCTGTTCTTTCATTTATCACAAAAATGTTAGTATTCCAGCACTATACCAGATTATTAAGGTTATTATTTCTCACACACTTAGATGTAATCATTAATATTATGATGTATGAATGCTTTTATTTAAATGAATGTCATTCTCACAGTAATGGACTTTAACTGTGACATGATCATTTTGCATCAACTCAACAAATCAAATCCATAAATGATCAGAAATGGTAACTAGTGAATTGTTTGACCTATTATAATGAATACACTGGAGTGTCTCAAATTCATGACTGCACAAAAACAGTGACTCATAAAGAGGACAGATAAGTCCAGTTCCTCCAAATAAGTGAAAAATGTTATTCTTACTAACTCACTGAGCTTGTTATTTTATTTTGTAAGTATGGCTCATTGACTATTTAAATACTTGGCAAATAAATAAAGTGAGTAAATACACAGACACACGTACTTGGAATTAGATTACATTATACAGTTATTCTCGATTGCTAACACACAATTCATTAAACAATTCACCTATATAAACACAATCTCAAAACTACACCAACTTGTGCAAACTTCCGGGTCAAAGTCAAACATTTTAGTCAAAAACACATTCTCTTTGGTCAGACTCAAACTTGGGCCTCAGATGACACAAAAACCTGTCAAATACACAGACTATTTTCCTGCCTAGAGAACACTAGTAAGATCAATTCAAAACACTTTTACAAAACCCTCCTTTTTGGAAACAGGAAACATTTTGCAAGTCAGCATAAATAGAGCGGTGCAGATACAGTGAACTTCAGCAATAAACTTTAAGAAAAGTTAACTTTCATTACATCTTAGCACTAGAAGAGAAAAGTTCAAAAACCAAACCACAGAATATACAGTACACACACATTGGAATATACCGGGGATACTCAAATCTGGCTCGCGAGATCCACTTTCCTGCGGAGTTTAGCTCCAAGCCTAATCAAACACACCTGAGCATGCTAATCAGTGTCTTCAGGAAAATCACAGGTAGGCGAGTTTGATCAGGGTTGGAGCTAAACTCTGCAGGAAAGTGGATCTCATGAGCCAGATTTGAGTATCACTGGAATATACTGTAAGTTACTGTAAATAAATTCAGCATTCTCTGCCAAGTTGCATTAAAGTATTGGTAATATCCTTATTTGTTATACTATAGCAATTTCTTAGTCTTCTGAAAAGACTTTCTCTGCCTCCCCTAGACAGTCGACTGTCAGTTCTGCACAAATACAGAACAAGTACTTGGCTACAAATCAATTCAAGTTTGAGAGTGTGTGCTACAATATTTACAGTATCAAGAAGAGTGAAAGTGCTCTCATCTGAAGTACTGCTACTATGTACTGTAATTGTAATGTATAAGTAGAGTAAGAACCCTGTAGATGAGCCTGCAGGTCAGTTTTCCTTATGGTCATTCCATGGACAAGAACATGTTCAGCTATAGTGATTTTATTTCATCAGCAACAAATAACCTTTGACCTCATAACCTTCATTTTTTCTTTTCTTCTCCCATTCCCCTTTGTCTCCCATTACCAGGATTAATTTTACAAAACACATACCCCTGGTTTCACAGACAAGGCTTAAACCTAGTCTGAGACTAAAGTGTAAGTCTAAGAAACTTGCACTGAATGATCTTAAAATATATCATTGCCTTGGTTTTGTCTCAAGATGCACATCAGTAATGTTTTTTTCTAAGGCATGTTAATAAAAATTACTTAAATTTCCTTATTGAACTATGGCCTAATCCTGGTTAATCTAAACCCTGTCTGTTAAACCGGGCCATAATCACCTGTGTGCTTCACCTGTATTCGTTCGTATCATCCCGAGATTCTGACTGGTGTGTCATTAGTTTTGCTACTTAATGTACACACACACACACACACACACACACACACACACACACACACACACACACACACACACACACACACACACACACACACGCATTATAATTTATTATAATTTTTTTCATTCAAGTGTATTAAACATTACATTATGCTATCATTTCCCAAACCAGTTTTCATGAGGGGGGTTTGTGAGTTGATGAAAAGCTGGAAGTCTTTCAAAATTTATAAAAATAGAATTTAGAATTTAATTGTAACTATATACAAACAAAATCGCTGAAAAAAAGGATAAGCCGTGTGAAAGTCAATAAATGTGAAATTTAATAAATTACCAGTGAAACTTGCCGCTGTTTTACGAAATATTTTCCTTTCGGTTGCCTAGTACCAGTACGCAGCGCCACTTTCTTTTTTCTTTTCTTTTTTTTTTACGGCCTTGCTTGCAGCCAATCAAAATGTAAGAACTTCAGTCTACGCAACCGTCAGTTTAACCAATGAAATTGTGATATTTTTCATCTCTGCCACGCAGGCACATTTCTCATCAGCCAATGAGAAGCAAGGCGAGGCGGGCGTAAGGGTGAAGGCGTACCTGTGAGGATAAGCTAACACAAGAACTTATCTAGAAAACAATATTTCAAATTTAAATTATAGGTGACTACCGATCGTTTGTATCCGCGTCAAAATAAGCGTTTTAGTAATAATTCTGGTAACGTTAACACGTTCAAGATTAATCTTACAGGTTTTGTTAGGCATCTTTCAGATTAGCTACATAGCAAGCTAGTGTATTATTAGTAGTCTGATGCTGACATCAGATGCAACATATTAGTGGCAGACTTTAATCGGTTGCACTGCAGATTTGAAGCTAATCAAATTGTTTTTGGAATTCAAAACAGCAGAGAAGATGGATTTCCAGCAGCATGGATACCGAGCAAGTACGTATGAAAGAACTTGGCAGAACATTGTAGCTCTTTGAGATACGTGGACAACAACATACTGTACTTTAAAATCAGTAAAGCCTAAAATGATTACATCACGTGCAGTCTGGCACCAAAGTACAATGCAGATTGTCAAGTAATTAGACCTAATTAGATATCTTGCTTTGATGACGTGTTGTGTGAACTCTTTAACTCTTTGCCACATCACATTGTAATTAGTTAACATCACAGGTCATAGTTGAACAATGCATAAGCAGCCATATATTTTATGTGACAGTTCTCTAAATGTGATGTTGCTTTATCAGTGCTTTATCTTTTTTTCTTTTTCTCCCATGCAGCAAAACCCAGAGCCAGAGCATCTCCACCCAGTGGGGGTCCGCTTCTTTTTGATGACACCAGTTCTGGGCCCCCGCCTGTGAACAACCAGGACTACTATAGTTCAGGATATAATATGGCTGATGCATCGGCAGGAGGTCAAGAACCTGGAGTGGGCAACCTCTTTGCTGATCCAGTGGCCAGTGCTGCCATGATGTATGGCTCATCACTTGCCAATCAAGGCAAGGATATTGTGAACAAAGAGGTGAGATGCCATGTTTAACTTAAGGTATCAAAGAGGTATGTTATGTTAATGATGTGAAAAGAACTGACACAACTTGAGATGTCAATCATGCATTGCATCTGGGTTCTTAAAAATGTTAAGTAAAAAATATTTATTGTGTAATTGATTTTATTTTTCTCCCTCTTCGGCAGATTAACCGATTCATGTTGGTAAACAAGCTGAAGTATTTCTTTGCAGTTGATACCAAATATGTTATGAAGAAACTGTTGCTTCTCATGTTCCCATACACACATCAGGTAAAATATTTGTTTCTGAATCAAAAAGATAATGTTTATCAACATTATTTTCTCATTTTAATTACAATTGCTTCTTTACTGGACTTTTTTAATTCTAAATATTTAATATGCATTAAATATAGTGTAAAAAGTTCATTTATACAATTTTAATATCTTGTTACTTTATTATAAATTGTTTTGCATCACCCAGATGCATTCTAATTTATTGCTAAATTTAAAAGGCTTATCTTGCATTTCTTTGAACTGGTTTAAAATGAACTTTTTTTTGTATACTACTATTATATTTTGTATTTTGTTTTTTTTTTATATCAGGACTGGGAAGTACGTTACCACAGAGACACTCCCCTCACACCACGCCACGATGTCAATGCTCCAGATCTCTACATACCCAGTAATTAATATTTATTATTCATTCTGTGCAACCGGACACAAATAGTTGATCTATACTTACAACATTATTAAATATCTAGGTTTAGAGAGTTAATTCATGCCCCAAAGCAAACATTAAGCAAGCATTATGTGAATGCAAACTCAAGCTCAATTTTGTGCTATTTTGTTGTGCCACTGTAGTGGACTTTTCAATAAACTCTTCTTCTCCTACAGCCAGCTTTCTCTTTCAGCTTAGCCAGGTCACCTTTCAAGTCATGGCAGATTATTAGTTGAAGAGAATCTTGCTGAGAAAGTTAGATTTTATAAAAATGTTTATACCTAGCTACCTGAAAAATAACTCCTCCTAATGGCATAGACATTTTAAGGGAACTCTGTTGTTCCCTTGTGTCCCAAGATTTAATGCAAGACTGCACATTAAGTATGAGCAACAGGACCAGGCTTGCAATGCATTTGCCATGAAGTAAAATCAGAAACCACGTATCTGTGAATTTATAAAGTTGTTGCATTGTCTGCACTTATGATAAAATCATCACACTTTTTTGTTTTCATCTAGCAATGGCTTTTATCACTTACATTTTACTGGCTGGAATGGCTTTAGGAATCCAGAAACGGTGAGTAATAGTGGTTTTTATAGGAGAAACACACTGATGTTTCCACTTTATGGATTTTGGAGTGCTTGGACATCCCAAGGGATTCATAATAAAATACATTTAATAAAATAATCTATTAGTAAACTAGTCTATAACATTTAATAAACCTCATGTGACCCTACTAAATGAGATTCATGACAGTAATTTCAGCACTGCCACATTCAAGTAATCTTTTTTGACAATGTTTTATATGAGACATGATTAGTAATTTTGACATTTTCTCTACATGTTCAGGTTCAGTCCTGAGGTTCTGGGTTTGTGTGCAAGCACAGCTCTGGTTTGGATCATCATTGAAGTTCTTGTCATGTTGCTCAGTCTTTACTTGCTCACAGTTCACACAGACCTCTCAACATTTGACCTTGTTGCTTACAGTGGATACAAATATGTGGGGTACGTTTCGGTTGGATATTATAATGTATTTTACATGTCTGTGGAAGAGCCACATTTGGATCATGTGGTTTTATATAGCATTAATGATGTTTTTTGTTTTCTATTTTTCAGGATGATTTTCACAGTGTTGTGTGGACTGCTCTTTGGCAGTGACGGCTACTATGTTGCTCTTGCTTGGTCTTCTTGTGCCCTCATGTTTTTTATTGTAAGTTTTGTTTAGAAATATGGTGCTTACATTGTTAGATTTTGAATATATTTCTCCAGTTAATTTCATTAATGTATTTTTTTTTCAGGTTCGTTCTCTAAAAATGAAGATCCTGTCTTCATTCTCAGCAGACTCAATGGGTGCCGGAGCGAGTGCCAAGCCCCGCTTTCGCATGTACATAACCCTGGCATCAGCTGCCTTTCAACCAATCATCATTTACTGGCTCACCGCTCATTTGGTCAGATGACCCACAGTATTTATACCATGAAAGGACTTTAAAATGACAATGCTGGCCTGGGATGGTTTAAAATTTTGGCATTGTTACAGAAAAGTGGCTTACCATGGTTGTGTTTTTTTCACGGAGGATTTATGTGGTCTGATCTTCAATATTGGCTTCATCAGCATTGTCATCTGCAGAGCAATTGTTGAAAATATAATTTAATGTTTTTACAGGATTGTGTTCTTCTGCCATTGTTTTCACATGGAGAAAATGGGAAAATAACAGTTTGACTGCTCTTGTGTCTTCGCCATGCTGCTTTAGTGTCACAAAATCCAGATTTTATTTTAAGAGGCATGCTGATTTATCTGCCCTGTGCTGTGATTCTTGTGTGAACACATGGTCAACTCAAGTGTCCTTCTTTATCTGGTTTTCTGTGCATGAACAACAGTGTTTTCTTCTTTACAGCAAAATAAATCCTATGATTTAGACTTTTAAGATGTGTAGAATTGTTTATATCTTGTCAATTCAAATACTTGATGTTATGATACGTATAGCTAGGCTTCAAACAATACGACGTGATAGATTAGGCGCAATGTACGTTTGAGTTCAGCTGCAGTAAACACTTACAAAAGATAAACATAAGATGCTTTTCCACCAAATATAGAAGTACAAACGGTCAAAAATAAAGCCAAACTCGTTTCATTTCATGAGTGTCTCTTTAAGGAGGGGTTGCGGGAGGCGCGCGGCTGCAAAGCGTCGTCCTGGTTTCCAAGGAAACGCGGGAAAGGACAGCGCGGACAGGATAGTGCGAGACATAGCTTCTTTTGCAGATAATTTTAACACTTTGACAGAAACTTGAAACTCATAAGAGAACAGAATCGGAGACTGGATGCTATAAATTCGTTCCTGCTTGTTTAGGTAAGTTTTTTTTTTGCTGTTCTATCGCTCTTTTGTCTTGACATAAAGGCTTCACGCGAGCATGAATGCTTGGGTAATTATTCAAAATGTAACTTAATATTCTTGCGCCATTTTCTCAGGTGTATATAGACCATGTGGCCTGGCTTTCTGTGTTTGTCAGGTGATAGAATAATCGATTTGTTTAAAAAAATGATTCTCATATTTCGCATTAATTAGCAGCAAGCTGTCCATCATACCCGTGTTTGTTTTGTGCCAGTTATTTCTCGGTTGACTACCTTGCTCAATCATTTACTCGTTGTGCGCTCACTCAGTATTGAAAAAGTAATGATACAGCCTCTTTCCTGGGTTTAATACATTCGAGTTATTTATTTGTTTGTTTATTTATGAAAACGTCTTTTTAAAAAAACTCTATATTACACTGTTTGTGTGTTTCTACAGTTCAACAGGTGAATGTGTGGACCTGTATCTTGCAGCTGGGAGACTGATGGAGAAACACACACAAGCACTGCCACCCCATTCTCCTTTACATTCCCCCCAAAATAACTCAGAAGCTCTGTCTCGATCCCCCTCTCTTCCACAGCCTGCCGCTGTTCTGCCTGCGTCCCTCCCTTCCTCTCCAGCCACCCCATCCTCCTATCTTTACTTTACATCAACCCCTCGGGCATCTGGAGGGTCACATTGCCTCCACAGTCCCTCCACAGTATCTGACCAGGATGACCTGACCTGCCTTAGCTGGCTGCATCAAAGAGGGAACCTGTTGCCTTTGCAGCCACTGCCCAAAATCACCACACTGCCCCAGACATTAGATCCCATTCCTGTCCAGCAGCTGCCTTCCTCCCCTGCCAAACCCCCGTACTCTTTTAGCAGTCTCATCTTCATGGCAATAGAAGATTCGCCTGAGAAGAGGCTCCCTGTGAAAGGTATTTATGAGTGGATCGTCGACAACTTCCCCTATTATAGAGAGGCTCCCAGTGGATGGAGGAACTCGGTCCGACACAACCTCTCCTTGAGCAAGAGCTTCGAAAGAATACATCGAGACAAGAGTCAAGTGCGTCAGACTTCCTGTCAGAACTTTCTGAACTCTTAGTCTATACCGATTAGTTGTTTAATGAAATATTCCTGCTTTGTTTTGCAGTCCGTTGGAAAGGGCTCATTGTGGCGAGTTTGTCCAGAATATCGGCCAGCTCTTCTGGAAGTTCTTAGAAAAACTCATTACTGTCATCGTACCAACAGCAACTTGCTGAACAAGCCTGTTTTGTGAGTTTGATTTGCTTTCTTATGATACACCACCTTTGATACAAATGACTCGTTCATTGGGATACTGATACATGCATATCTGACCTCCATTCTGAACAGGTTGGAGGCGGCTGATAATGGGCAGAACATTTTGGGTGAGACTATGGAAACTTCAGGTAAGCCACAACTGAACCCAACTTTTAAATATAACTCTAGTTAAATTTAACATACTGGAATGAGCATGCTCTAACAAAAAGTTAAAATTTTAGTTATACCTAGTGAAGTTTAGTTAAGTGTTCAGCCATGGCTCAAAATTGTCATACCAACAAACAATCAATTACACATACAACACAACAGACCAAAACATCTAGAAAACCATAAATACAGCATAGTTATAAATAAATATTAAATCTAGGAGCATGAAACAGACATGTTAAACAGTTATGGATACAGACCTGTCATACACTACTGTTCAAATGTCTCTTATGCTCACCAAGGCTGCATTTATTTGATTAAACGTACAGTAAAAACAGCAATGTTGTGAAATATTATTACAATTTAAAAGAACTGTTTTCTATTTTAATATATTTTAAAATGTAATTTATTCCTGTGA
>JAUZSZ010000116.1:22189506-22201344 GCA_034780575.1 Labeobarbus marequensis | reverse complement strand
TTCCTGAAGTAAAAATCTCAATCCAATTCTCCACAGTGAGACTGATATTAAACAATAATGCATAAACCTTTCAAGAAAGACCACCTATGAGCTCTAAGGTTATTAATACGGTGGTATATGTTTCTGTAGGTTGCATAAGCCAATGATTTAAACTTCACTGAAAACAACTGCTTAACTGCCGAATTAATTACAGATGAGGTATTGCACTACCCACAATTCTGTAGCAAGATTCACTAATCAGAAGTTGTTGTTTCCATGGCAATGAGAACTGCAAACCCCTCAAAATACTATATTATTGTTACACAGCTACTTATCTGGTTAGTTATTAATAGATGTTTTAATGTAAGAGCAAAAAACATGTTTTCCTATAAAGAAACACATTAAAAAGTTCATTAATCACGCACCCTTATGTCATTCCTAACCCGAATGACTTTCTTTCTTCTGCGGATCATTTTTTGAGGAATGTCTCAGTGTTTTTTGTCCATATAAAATAGAAGTCAATGGTCACCAATACGGTTTGGTTTCCAACATTCAGAAGAAATAAATCCATACAAGTTTGGAATGACGTGAAGATGAGTAAATGATGACAGAATGTTCATCTCTTTAAAACAAAATATTCTCTCTTTATAACAAAGTATTCATTAATCCCTCATTAAAAAGAAGATATAATATTAAATCCCTGACCAATGCTTATAAGATGAAAACTATTTTCATGTAATGGCATATTTAACCTCTAAAACGCAGATGTTAAAATTTTGTCTAAATATATTAAAAATAAAGATTAAAAACTAAAATCAATCATTGGTAACACTTTATTTTAAGGTGTCCTTGTTACATGTACTTACTATTATAATAACACTTAAATATGCATAATTACATGCAAGTAACCTTAAACCTAACACTAATCATATATTAAGCACATGTAGTTAATTAATATAACCCTGTACTTAAATATATAATTACACTGTAACAAAGACACCTTAAAATATATCTAAATGTAAAAAAATAGAAGAAATGAGCATGAACAATTAAATGTTCAATATTAATTAATATGTAAAGAACTATTATTGGATGACAAGCAATAAGGAACTCATATAAACTTATTTTTCATCTCTATTAAAGAGACATTCTTGCGATTTTCAAGATCTAATCAAATGATAGTGATTCCTCTCTGAGCTAGTTGGTTTAGTTTAAATTTTCAATTTTATGAAGTGCCTGTGGAGAAAAGTACTGAGAAATCTACTTCTAGAATCCAGACTACAAATGTATTCAGTTTCATTTCACTTCTAAGACTATGATTAGTTTACACAGAGATTGTGGCTGGTTTCTTGCAGCATTAACTCTTTCATCCAAAAACAAACTGAGCTATTAGAAATGAAAGACACAAAAATGGGTGAAAGATTAAAGTACCAGAGTGAAAGTTGGTTGCAGGCTGCGCTTCAGAGGACGCTCTGAGGGCTGGGTAAGCGAGCAGTGACCACATGATGATGGCAAACCAATCAACGACAGTGGACATAAACACGAGACAAGAGAATGAGCCGTGAAGGAACTGATGCAGCTGAGGTTAGAGAGAAAGCTGGGTAATAAGCTTGTAGGACAACAAAGAGAGCTGTGAGGATGTAAAGACAATCAAGCAGTGTTCAAAAAGAATGACAGCATGAACTGAGAGGGAGTCAAATAAAGCCAACATATGATAAAGCCTCAGGCAGACCAGCTGACCGCAGGAAGCAGAGGAGGATTGTTGGATAAGGTCCCCACATCTGTGCACTGTAAATAAACCTTTGTAAAAATGTTACACGATAAGACTTGGGAGACTGGGATAAAAATGACACATAATGAAAGGGAAACTGTCTGCAGTATACTCTCGAGTGGGAGGCTGCTAACTGGTGGAGGTTTCCGTGGGAATGAATTGCTTGTTTTTTCCTTTCTTATCGTTTTTCACTCCTGCACCTGCACTGCAGACCCTGTTTGCAACCGATCAGTGAGCCCAGGTCTTCATACATCACACAGGAGACAAAGAGCTCGCCTGCAGACACACACACACACACACACACACACACACACACACCCACTCCTGCTGGGGATCTGAATTATTTAATACACTCCTGAACCTCACATCGAAGGTGTGTGGAAAGTGAGTTATAAATACACACACCTTCATCTGACACTAGTAAAGCTTATTGAAAATAGCATACTGGCCAAAACTAAGGCTGCTGGTCACTTAGGTTACTCTAGTGGGACTCTTCCTTTAATATGTGTAGTGAAAGTTGCCTTAATAAAACAACATGCTAAAATGCCCCAGTATGACATGAGATGTGATGAATTACTAGCCACATATAACAAAAAAATTTAACTCTGTTTCCACCGAAATGGTGCTGCGATGTAACTCACTACATAACACTGTGCATTGTGGTCTTTGTTTGTGAGACTTGTGAGTTTGAAAACAAATGTGATCATCCCAAGTGATTTAATTCAGTATTTATGATCATGAGCTGCATAAGCTGATGCAACTGTGAAAAGTTAAAACGGAATCAACAAAAATTAAGAAAATCCAAAGAAATTTAATAATGCATACACTACCGTTCAAAATTTTGGAGTTTTTTTTTAAAGAAATTAATACTTTTATTAGCATTCATGCATTAAATTGATCAAAAGTTTCACACAAATGCTTTTGAACTTCCTATTCATCAAACAATCCAGAAAAAATGTATCATGGTTTCCACAAAAATATTAAGCAGCACAACAGTTTTCTTTGTGATTATAAGAACGATATTAATAAATGTTTCTTCAGCAGCAAATCAGCATACTAGAATTATTTCTAAAGTATCATGTGACACTGAAGACTGGAGTAATGAAGCTCACAATTACAATGTAAAATATATTAAAATTATTTTCCATTGTAACATTCTCATAATATTATTTTTTATAATTTTACAATATTTTTGATCTATATATGCAGCCTTGGCGAGCATTACAGACTTCTTTCAAAAACACACGCACAAAAAAAACTTACCGACCCCAAACATTTGAATGGTGTGATAAAATATAATCGAATAATGAATGGTAATCATGAATTTAATAATAATAATAATAAATAAATTATTCACTCACTCGTTGTTCATTTTAAAATTTATCATTTAATGTTAAAACAAAGTGCCTTGAGTTTTCAAGTCATGCTTAGATTAAGTCTGATTTATGCCACAACAAGCTTTCGAATCAAACGGTCAGAAGTTATTTAAATGTGTAACAAATTCAATTAACAGCAATGACTTTGATATATGATATTTGTAAATCATTTTATTTTAGATAAAGCATTTTCCACAAATTAATATGTAGCTTAATTATCAATATGACAACTCATCTATATTGTTGCCATACTGTCTTTACTGAAGGCATCATCTTCTGCACTGTGATGTGTGTTTGTTATAATCATGAGAACTGTGACTGTAATGGGATGGTTTCAGTAACTCACCATGGCAGCAGCATTCTGGCTGGCTTGGTGCTGTGCCGCCTTTATCCGGGCCTGTAAGTGAGCCGGAGGGTGAAAGTACTTGCATTTGTCACGGGTGCATCGGCCCTTGATGTAATCCATGCAAACAATGACGGAGTTCTCGCTGCCGTCCACCATGGCGGCTTCCATAGGGTGGGCATAGCGGCAGTCGTTCTCCCCGCGTGTGCAGTTTCCCCGCTGGAATTCTCGACACACCTGAGAGCAGAACAGCAGAGATTTACTACCACCCAATAGCCACGCTGAAAATCACACTTAGTGACAGTCATTTAAATTCTTAACATGGCCCAATAACATTATAAACTAGATTTTTACATTTGGTAAAAGAAGTGTTACCCTTGCCCAATTCCATGTTGAATGAATGGTTGCCAAGGTGTTTATATTAGCATTATCTTTTTGCATGTTGCTTTGTAGTTGCTAGGTTGTTTGTTAGGTGTTTGCTGCTCATTGGCCCAGGTCAATAAACGCCCAGCTCCAAGTCTGTATCATATTCTGGCCAATATTTTTGACTCATTTAATGCAAGTCTATAGGATTTTTGGTAACACTTTAAAGTAACAGTATATAAATAATCATATACTAATATCAAAATTAGATATCCCCGAAAAACCCTTTTGACCACACCATCGGACCGAGTCCCAAAACACTCTTGTAGCCAATCAGCAATAAGGGGGGCGTGTCTTGAAGAGAGTGCTCAACCTGAGTGCACAAGATGGATATAAGCAGATCGACTATAGATAGAGAGAGATGGCAGATAATAAAGAGGAAAATATCAGAGAAACAAAACATTAAAAAGAAGGGTTACGATCAGGCAAGAGGTAGGACCCGCGTAAATAACGGAGCAGCTTTCCAGTGTTGGAGAGAAACTCAAGGAGCGGAAGGCCTGGAATCGGATGTCGAGGTTGCGTTGTTCCTTCTTGATAGGTAAGTAATGTTGATTTTGCTTCGTGTCACACAACTTATCCTTTTTGGCTTTTGTTTGAATATGCTTGTGTGTCATCTTCACTTGTTTCTGCGATTGTCGTTGCCAGGGTTGTGTACGTACGTGTCAGGCGGAGAATTCAAAATAGGGGCGAGGTCCTGTTGGGGTATGGGCGTGTTTGTTTTGGTGCTTTCAAATATCAACATCGTTTGGCAAAAATCTCTTTACACCTTTAAGATTAGTTCTTGATTTATACATGCCATAACTCATCAATAGTTTATATTAAATAAATATTTTATTTAGGTATATGATTATTAATGTACTGTTACTGTAAATTGTTACCGGATTGGTTCACTATTTGTGCTTGTTTTATCGCCAAACATGGTCTAACTATGGTCTGAAGTCTGATGACTAAAATCTGGAATACACTTCATGACTTTCACACAGATTTTTGCCCTGTTTGGCAGCCTGGAAGAGTCAACAATAGATGCCAAAAGTCAGAGCCGGACTGCAGATTTTGGGCAGTCAGATGACAGATTTCACACAAAATTGCACAGTGCATGATGGGCAAAGATATCTTTTAGCTTCAGACAATGATTCCATACAGTCTGAGGATATCAAACATGTTTGATATTACGAGCTGATTTTAAGAACACATACTGAATTCATTTGTCATGTGACTTAAAAGGGGTCATGAGTTTAGAAATCAAAATTCCCATGATCTTTTGATATACAAGAGGTCATTGTGCTATAAAAATATTCTGTATGTTTTAGAACTCAAATCTATCTTGTTAGTCTAAAAACAGCTTATACCGAAGCCAATCTGCCAAAATGACGTGTTTTGGAATATGCCACTTTATGATGTAACAGTGTGGCTAAACAGCGCCTCCACAGAAGAAGATCAACATCTGCTTCTACATCACTGCCTGTTTAGACCCGCCCACTCATTTGCGCAAATAATAGGTAAATGACAAGAGCATCAAATGTAGGTCTACACAGAAACCAAACGATAAACTTTATTTGATGATCTTTATTTTTAATGATCCAGACCACGTCAGTTAACACTATTTTGTTTTGTCTTTTGTTCACTTAATTTTACCACGGATTCATTTACAAACAAAGCACAATTCGATGCAGGATTTTCAGAAAGATAAAAACTAAAATCTTGATAACATTATAAGTTGGCCTTAGAGAACAGTAGAAAATAATAAAAAGGCAGTTCATGAACGCTTTAAGCAATGAGGCAAATTTCTGCACGAGTTTGTTGCGTTTGGAATGTGTACACTGCCCAATGTCGTTTAGTGTACGATGCCCAGTTTTTCTCCGTAAACACTAACAAAGTATGTGACATGTATGTGACGTCTAATGTTTAAAAGTCATGTAGTGTATTCCAACCTTTAGAAAAGTGACAGCACACAATTAGACATGTTTTTTTGTCTGTAGCACAAACGGTTTAGAATGAGTTATATGCCGAATCCATGTTTAGCAAGATATTTCTAGAGACAGAACAAGTTGTTCACTGTGTTTAATACCTCAAGCTTGTCTGTGCGAACATGCTTCTGCGTTGAATTTCCGTTGCCCATGGCGATGCCGGTGGGGCTCCCCGGGACCAGCACGGGGGCGCTGGGCAGAAGCTCGGGCATGAGACTGATGCCTGGGCTCACGTGGCTCAGGTACGGGCTGAAAGCCATGCTCGGACCGTTGGCCAAGGAAGGCGTTACTGGGAACGAGGTCTGGATGAGAGACACAAAGATAACAAGGGATAATAAAGCAACGTTTTCAAGCTGAGAGAAACGGTTGTGATGTTATTGGTTATTAAAATGGGATCTCACTATGGGCTGCAGCTGAGCTCCAGGCAGCATGAACTGCATCTGCTGGGCCAGCATGGCGGCTGCGGTCTTCTGCTGGATCAGGTTGTTCCTGCCGTTTATCTCCAGCTGGGTCTTGAGATGAGGCGGAGGATGCAGGTACTTACAGTTATCACGTGTACAGCGTCCCTTAGAGGGGTTGAAGAGGGAAACACAGAGAGAGAGACAGAGAGATGAATTGCACCAAATCTCAGCTACTAAAAGATCCAAGACTGCATGACAGGAAGATAAGGGCTCCGTGATTGAGAGGATAAATTAAACGGGAATCCCTAGACATTCAAGCGTACCAATTCCAAGTTTCCACTACAACAGAAACATCCAAAACCCCATCAAATGAAAAGAAAACAGCATAATCTCAGGAGTGCTGGAAGGTCTGAATTTCAAACGATCAGAGGAAACGGAGAAACGACAGCACCGGGACACAGGCGGAAAAATTTTCACTACCTCCAAATGAATTGACAGTGACAGTCTTCTCTTTCTGTCTGTCTGTTCGCATCAACAATCCGCCCGTCTGTGCGGCTGACAAATTATAGAGCCCTTGTGGCTGCTGTGCACGCTCATACTACATATTGGTCGGACATATAGCATTATGTTTATCACCCAGCTGTCTGAACAACATGTTGAACGGCGAGCAGCAGACACGGTTAAATACACACACCAAACGTTCATGAGCGGGGTCGATTAGCTGCGAGACAAACTCAATGAACCCATGGAGCAACGCCACTTGTTCTGCAATGCGTAAGGTACTGTAATAACCCAATAGGGAAATATGTCATTCCATCGGTCCAGCAGTTACATATTTCTGCTGATGGTCTGTTGATAAACCGTCTCTATTTCCTTTAACACACATTTCCTTTGTTTCTTAAGACAATTTTATTCCTTTTTCAGGTCAAGGAGCTCTTGGGGGATAGAGAAGTGGAGCAGGGTCCCAGTGATGTATGGTACTAAATTGAGTATTGCATGTTAATCCTAGCCTATAATAAATAGGAAGGGTCCTATGAAATCTGTTTTATTTTTTTCCCAAATTCCATTTTATTTATTTTTTTCCAAATTCCATTTTTTACGTTTTTATTTTTCTGGATTCTGTTTTTTTCCATTAAAATTTTCCTAGGCTCTGTTTTAATGGTTAAATTAATAAACATTAATAAAAAAGCATGTCTAATTAATTGAAATCATGAAATGTACACAGTTTAACAGCAATTTATTAAAAAATTTTTACAAAAATTACATTTTTAAGGCCCTATGAAATACGTTTTATTTTTTTCTCAAATTCAGTCTTATTTTTACCAAATTCTGTTTCCCATTAATTTTCTGTATTCCATTTTAATGGTTTCATTAAATTTGAATAATCAAAAGCATATCTAATTAATTAACCAAACTGGAAACAGCGCATCTGCGGCATTCATTCAAACAGAGATGCAGAACATGCAGGATTCACATTTCAATTGTATTTTTCCAGCTTAATATTCACAGATACTAGTCCTTATCGCATTTTGATTTAAGCGTACTGACCCACTTTTGATTTATTCATCCAAAATTTTGCAAATTCTGTGGCATTCCGCATAATACAGTAAATTCTATTTTTATGACTTGATTTTGCAATTCCATCCACGTTTTCCACATTGCGGAAATCATAGGGCCCTACTAGGGAATGGTCACGATGGTTGACTAATCGACTAGCCATCAAACTTAAAACTTAAATGATCTAGACTGTTTTTTTAAATAAATAAATAGTTTAGGTACAGGGAATAGAACATCGGCTGAAAAAGAACGGTGTTTATATTTTATATGGTGTTTCATATGGTACAATATTTGGTATAAAATGGTATATTATTTTATATTATATAGTTTATATGGTGTTATATTTTGATAAAAAAAATTAAAAACAAAAGATTTCAACAGATTAATCATGCACATTCTTTTTTTAAAGGGACAGTGCATGCAAAAATATAAATTCTATCATTTAGTCTCCCTAATGTTTTTATGATTTTCTTTCTTATTTCTTTTACACTCAGTGAAAATGAATGGTGTCCAAGGTAATAAAGCAAGACTTATATTCAGGTCTAACTTTCGGTCTGTGCCACACAGAAAGCTATCATATGGAACAGAGTGTGCAAGTTACGTAGACTACTTACATGGTAATTCATTTTGAGGCTTGACAGCTCATGTCCAAATTCACTCTGACTGCATTGAAAAGAGCCGCTTGGACTCTGCTAAACATCTCCTTTTGTGTTTTTTTCAAAAGTAATAAAATCTTACATATCTGAAATTACATGAAGGTGAATAAATGATGGCAAAATGTTCTGTTTCATTTAATATTAAGAAAGAAAAAAAAGATTTAATGTAGACAATTTATTCTAAAAGAAGATCTGTATTACTTATGCGACTCTTCAGTGCTCACAAAAAACTGCACTGAATGTCTTCCTTTAATGCTTTTATATCTTTGAGGGAAGAAGAGCTAAAACACATCTAAATGCTTCACTCTTGTAGACGTCATCTGCCTGAACGCCTGGAGAGTTATGGCTGTCTGCGTCAGCAGGCATGCAAAAGCAACAATGACTTGATTTACTGTTGAAACTTTTCATTCTTTTTTTTTTGGTTGGATAACTGGTTAGAAAATTTTTACTTATGTCATCACAGTTTTAATGGGTTGTTGGCCTCAGAAACCGAATTGAGCTGCTTATCAAAGGGTGGAATCAACAGGATGGAATCTGAATGGAATCCCAAAGCATTCTGAATGGAATTTGCAGAATCACTAAATCCCAATGGTATCTGTACAATGCTAACAGTTCAGACGGAATGTCTAAATGTCACTCCATATGACTCAGATCTGTAACTGTCCACCAGCTACAGCAATTTAAATACTTGCCTGTGTCTTCAGCAGCCCCAGGGCAGCTTTTAACAGTGATGAAGTCCTAACAAAATTTGAAGCGAGCGAGCGTGGGGGTGTCTCCTTGCTGGCCAGTGTGATGCGGTGCACTTAATGGAGATGAAAGTGGGTGTCTGGAGTGTCAGCGTACAGGGACAGCGTGATCAATGTGTGCTGTCGAGGACTTGGAGATGGTCCACCATCCAACTGCTGCATCATTCAATGCAACTCCCACACATGCAGCTCCATACGACACCTAGTCACACGTAGCCAGACCTTTGACTAAACGGCATAAAGTCTGTTCCACACTGCAGCCTGCTCTGGCCAAGAACTGCCTAATAAAGTGGGCTTAACATAATCAGAGTAGGAACAATTCTCTTAAATAAAGATTACATTCACTGCAAACACTGTGATTTAAAGTACAACATGACAACAAGCAATGTTCATCCGTTGGTCTCCCAGCATCACCCCATCAGAGAATCAAGCCAGTGATCAATGGAAGAGTATGCAGCTGAAAATCTCACCGTGACCAATGTTATGCACTGGATTCACACTGTTTTGTATCATTTAACTTCAATCCAGTCTAATGTCGAAACATTTCAATATTGTATATACACAAACATTGTTTTTAAATTTATTAAATAATTATTTAATCAATCTAAATTCATAATAAGCTTAGTTTAAATGTATTCAAATATAGTGGACTGAAATAAATTTGTAATTATACACTACAGCTGAAAAGTTTTGTCAATAAATTTTTTTATTTTTTTTTATTTTTGAATATATCTCACACTCACCAATGCTGTTTTTACTTAAAATACACTAAAATCAGTTATATTGTGAAATATCATCACAATTTATAGAACTGTTTTCTGTTTTAATATATTTTAAAACAGTATTTATTCCTGTGATGGCAAAGCTGAATTTTTAGTATTCATTACTCTAGTTTTCAGCATCACATGATCCTTCAGAATTTGTTCATGCAGATTTGATAATATAGAGAAATGCTTCTTGAGCACCAATGTTGAAAAGGATTGTGCTGTTTAATATTTTTATGGAAACAGAACAGCGTTTATTTGAAATAGAAATATTTTGTAACAAAAAATGTCTTCAAAGTCACTTTTGATCAATTTAAGGTATCCTTGCTGAATAAATGTATACTTGTAGTCTTAATCTCACCCAAATTTTTTAAAAGGTAGTATAATTACCATATTTATGCAACTTTATTAACTACAAATAGAAACATGTAAATGTGTTTAAATTACATATTGTATTTAAATAATATGTATAAAAAATTATAATTATCCACATGCATTTGTCTGTATTTGAGGTAATGTAATTGATTAATTATTTACTTGATTAGGAATGACAATTCCTACATTGCATTCCTACAATGAACTTAGTGCTCTACGAACATTTAAATAGAAACACACACACACAATAGAAAAATGTGTATAAATTCTATAATCATAATTTCTGTCTGAACAAAGTACAGATATAACTCAGAAACTTTTCTTTTAATCAGATTAGACCTTGCCAAGTGAAGAAAGTACTTTTGAGGGCAATATGCATCAGACAGTCAACAGACAGACTGTTGTAGTGGTTAATGGGATGGTCAGTGGGTGTGCCGTCTGAGGCTGATGCGATACACAACAACACATCACTACAATTCTTCTTAATAAAACAATCACAGGTACTCGCGCACAGAGATGTCACAGATATGTGCAACATTGTTAATTGTGTGCCCTGACACTCGTACGACGCTTTCACACACTGACATTGAGAGCAATTGCATCAGCAGCCTGTGTTGTGGGAGTGTGTGGGTAATGAGCAGACCGTCTCAAAGGAGCAGACAGGTGATCCTGCCAAAGCACACATGAGAAGCAGCCTCACAGCCAAGCTTTAACATTCTGGAAGACAGTAAGAACACACCGCTCATTTCAATAGAACACAGCAAAACAAAAAAAACACGGGTCGTCACCACAGAGAGATGCGGGAAATATGCTGAGGGCTCTGACAGCGTTCCCCACGAGCCGAGAAACGCGAGAGATGAAAAACTGTAAGTCATGTCATGTAGGATGGACTAGGTCAGGGATCTCCTTTACGTAGTCATGGTAACACACCCGGCAACCGAGAGTAAGTTTTGCCTCATACTGTCTCCTCACTACCGATTGGCCAGAGAGTAAGAAAGGGAGAGGGAGGAAGAAAAAGAGAGAAGGCACAAATGAAGCAGACTGCATATCTGATTAAACTACAACATCCTTCAATTAAAATCACTGAACCTTTTCATGGTGAATGTCTATGTACAAAAACAAATTCATAAAGAGATTTATTCCCCAGAATTTTATTTTTCCTTTCTGGATTGTTAGATTGTCAGCCAACAATCTTAGTGCCCAAAAACAACATCATATTTTTTATTAAAAGATTTTAATGTCGTTTAAAGGCGCACTCAGTACTTTTTGTTTATGTAGTAATAGTGACAATATGGTGGTTTTCTAGGACTTGTAGCAAGAGGAACCACTAAGCAAGTAACATTTAACGGGTCATGTGATTTCAACATGATGGGCCCCAGAAGACAAACCACACCTTCCACGTATAATATACAGGTCCTTCTCAAAAAATTAGCATATTGTGATAAAGTTCATTATTTTCTGTAATGTACTGATAAACATT
>JAUZSZ010000116.1:22150784-22163782 GCA_034780575.1 Labeobarbus marequensis | reverse complement strand
AGAAACACCATATTGAAACTGTGTAGAATGATAAATGTTTGACAGTAACTTTAAATAAATAATTATATAGAAACAGCAGGTATTAACACATTCAATTAAGCATGAAATAAAAAAATGAGAGAGACTTATATACTATTTTCTTATAAAATGTAATCCAATCTGTTTTATTTACAACTTCAAAAAATATTTTTTTACAACATACAAAGCATGTGAAATAGTATGTAATATGCAATGATGATAAATGTTGAAAACGTATCAAAAATAAAACAAATATTGCTAGTAAATTTCACAAATAATTACAAAGAAATGGCAAATAACACTTTTAATTGGATGGGAAGTTTTGAAGAAAGACGGAAATAGTGTTTCTTGTAAAACATACTCTAATAAACGTTTTGTTTACAACTTTTAATTTTTACGGGGAAATGTACTTGATTGTGATTAAAAATGAAGGCACAATTCATAAAAAAAAAAGGAATGGACCTAAAAAATTCAGTGTGAAAAATGATTTTTCATAGTGTAAATAGATTATTAGAGTATGTTTTACAGAAGTTTTCCATTTCTATCTTTCTACCTACATGTTTCTTTATGATTATTTGTGAAGTGAAAACAAAAGCCAAATTTTACAGGGACAGAAACACCTGCTCTTTTGGTTTGCTGTTTGAGTTATGTCTTTGTTTTTGTGTTTGCAGATGAAGTCTGCAAGCGATTCTGAAGCCCAAAAAGCCAAAACAGTTCGAGGAGTGAAGAAATCAGAGGAGACAGGTGTGTGTTGTAAGGTCAACTCAATTGCGCAAAGTAATTTAATTTCAATTAAATTCTAATCTCACTTCATTTTTATCATGACCTTGAATTTAGGGTAGAATGTCAGTTATTATTGATCATTGATAGGATAATTTATCTAGACTTCTGATTATTCTCTTTAACACTTTAATCTTATTCCGTCTTATAAATGTTATTCCTATAACACTTTGAGTCTTGTACTAGGGTGTGTTTACCAAAAGCATCGTTAGCTAACTATGGTGGTAAGTTCCATTGAACTCTATTGGTAACGATGTAACTTGCGACCATAGTTGCTTTTGGGAAACGCACCCCTGGCCGGGTATACGGATCTCACAATCACAAACTCCTCAGTCTTGGTGTAGGAGCCCTGTATCTACATTGCTCATTCTAAAATACATTATTTAGTCCCCATAGATGTGTAGACACTTAGAATAAGACTATATCTAAACGGAGGTCATGACCATTACCATAGATCCAAATTGACCAGTTTAACTTCCTCTAATGGTAACTTTGTATAATCCTTCCATGATTTCTCATGTACACTTATAATTTAGAATAGAATAGTATTAGAATAATATTACAGTAATCAGAGGTTGAGGCTCACCCTGTTTAAATTGGTCAACAGCACCTCTTTGCTCCACCCAAGCTGCATTTTAATCCGTTTCTAACCTAAGCGTAGGTTTGTGGTGTTATGTATTTAACATATTCTACTAGAGTCAATAATCTCAGAGTAAGTCAGAGTAAAATCAAATGTAACAATTTATTATCAGTCAGGTAAATATGTATTATGTCAATTCAGAGATATCAGATCAAATCGATACTAGACATCAAATTCTCAGAGATAAATCCAAGAGTAAAGCATGCATACCTGACTTAAGAAAAATGCATAGTATTGAGTGTATGGACACACTCCACACTACGGGCTCACCTGGCTACCGAAGCATATTGATCTTCTTGCAACATTTTCGTAAGTACTTCAGACCGAGACAAACATCCTCCAAATGGAAACAGGAACTAACAAATGGAAATTGATTAAGTCCTAGGCGTGAGAGTTTGCACCTTTTGGGGACAGATGGTAATTTGCATGAAAGACACTGGGAAATGGCACAGCCTTTACAGTAAGCAAATTATCTCTAATCTCTTAGGATCAGTTTTACCTTTTAGTTTACTTCTTGTAAGATTGTGACCATTGTACCAGTTGACCTGAGACAATTCAAATGATTCCAAACATGACTGTGAATATCAATTGCAGTGGTGGACTTAGGTAAGTGGCCGCTTAGGGCTCCAGGGAGTCAGGGGGCCCCATCTGATATTGGCGAAACATATTTGGCAGATGTTCCAGTGCGTATTTGTGCTCTGGATGAGTGTTAAATTTCCTATAGCTCAAACAGTAGAGCATGGCGCTAGCAACGCCAAGATCATGGGTTCGATTCCCAGGGAAAGCAAGGGCTGGTAAAATGTTAAAACTGTAACTTGAATGCAATGTAAGTCGCTTTGGATAAAAGCGTCTGCTAAAAGCATAAATGTAAATATAATGTATATTAACCTTGTCCACTAGATGGAGCTATAATATAAGGAATCGTTTTAGTCTAATATTATTAATTTGTTTTCTATCCCTTTGAATGGAAATAAATGCATTGATTTATGTAACTTGTGTATTGACAGTGTAGTTTTATATAGTCCATTTACATGTAAGTTTGTGAAATGTGAATCACTAATATTTGATGGTGGAAAAATAGAGAGTGCTGAAAGGTGTATGTCAGATAAGGGAGAGATACAAAATGTGCAGACTCCAAAACATGAAATGGAACCCCTGCTGCACTACAACAGTGGGTGAAAGAAATAACCAAAAAGATCATAATTTGTATAGACAAGGGGTCTCCGGCCCTGCTCCTGGAGAGCTACTACAGACTTCAGCTCCAACACTGCTCCAACACACCTGTCTGTAATTATCATGCAACCCTGAACACCTTGATAACTGCCTCAACACCTAATTCAAGTATTAATAGTTAATTATCTATTTCATGTTCTGTTTGGCTCAGAACTGTCTAGAAATTTTATTAATGACTGTTTTATTAAAAGCAAATCGTTTTGTTTTACTGTAATGCAATCTCTTGAGTTAGTAAGGATATATTCATTGGCAGGTGAATGTGAAAAGGTAGCCAAAGGAAAGTTTTATATATATATATAGACATGAAAGTCAATTGGTAAGACTGAGATGAAGTTAATAAAACAATGTGAAAAGTAGATGGCAGAAACAATGGGAGGAAGAAAAAATGGTTTTATAACATCCAAAGAAATGCTGGTAAATAGAGTAACAAGCAGAAATAGAAAGGAAGATTCAATTATTTACTTAGATTTGATTATACATTTAGTACCTTTGGAAAAATTAGAAAACATGAGACAGGAAAATGGGTACACTGTGTTCAAGAAAAAACTGCAGGTTATGATGAAACTTCCATAGGCTAATAGCCTACATTGAATATCAATATCAATATCAAAAGGATAAGAACCCAAAACTTGTAATGATTCAATTAGTAATTATGATGAACTTAAGAGATTATAGACCACTCCCTACAACATATAATAAAGCAATGTATTATATGTATCATTACCATTCACTGTTTTCCTAAATGTGAGCAAGCAGAGTACAAATAATGTCTTCAATTAATGATTAAAAACAGCAAATTCTGAGCAAACAAGACAAAAAAAAAAAAAAAAACATTGGAAAAAACACAAGAAAACATAAATATGTACAGCTGAGCTGTACAGTAAATATTAATGGTTTCAAGAGTTTTCACAATTTCTCTGCAATGAACCATTGTTTATTTTAAGAAATCTCAATAATCATATTTTTGAGGGACATGGAAAAGTCTTCCATAAGTCTCCTTTTAATTTTTATTTTCCAAAGAAGCAAGAAAAAGAAATACTTGTTTGGGACAATATAAACATCCCTATCCCTTTAACCCTCTGGTACTGTTCTGTTCAACAGAGTTGAGTTTGTGGCAAAACCATTTACGGTCCTTGTATTATTTTATTCTATGCTTGGTACTTTTTTTCCACAATAACTTGCATTTGGGAATGCGGACAAAACTTGTGCTGTTGAAATTATTTGTAGCAACTTAAAAACATAGCCAGCAACACATGAGAATGCATCAATATATTTATAAATAAATGTTTAAGGTTTCAAAATAAAACTTTAAACTGTTGGCTGTAGTATTTCTATCATAAATATGTGGCCAAACATTACAGATTAAATGCAATTAAACATTAGATAAACAATGGTTTGCTTGTGATGTAAAGTTTAACAACAATCGTCAGGCCGCTGGCGCCGTCTGCTGGCATTTCTTATAATACATAAAATACGTAAGTTTATTGTTTATACATTTTGATACTTTATTTCAACCAATTATTATTGCCGCTTTATTACATGTATTTAATTCGTACTAAAAGCTATTGTTCACTTATCTTAATTAACAAAAATATATAAATAAAATCTTCAGCAGATGATTAACAAAATAATCATTACTGATAGCCCTAGTTAAAACAATTGAAAATGAACCTGCATTGTTTTGAAATTTGTGATTAGAATAGTATTTTTCTGTCATATATTTTGCCATTGTTGATTTCTTGAAAATAATAGGCTATTAAAATGACTTAATCTCCTGAAAAGAATATTGCATATAGTCGTGAGCTAATGTAGGCTATTCACACATTGTATAGTCAGCTGTGTTAATTAAAATTCTTACCACCATCAAAAGTAAAAACTCAGAATGACATATCCCAGAATATTATGTTTATAGATTATAATTATTAATTGTGTTTATATTTGAAGTTGTTGTAAATAGTTGTGAACATAACATAAAATTGCGACTTTGATGGTGTATAATTTGTCATTAATCTCCAAGAGAATGCAAATGAAGTCTTTTTTTTTAATTATTATGTTTGTAAAAAGTACAGAGATGACATCAGTGACATACAACTTTGTATGCAATACACAATTAGTATCAAGGATATAGTCAATGTCATCAGAACACAGGAAAGTAAAATAAAAAAGTTAATGATTGATAAAGAAAGTAAGAAAACTTGGGAAAAAACACATGAGGGTAAGATACTAATTTATTGTGGTGGCAAAGTACTCCTTCTCCGGAGTTGGTGTCACGCGTCTGTGTTGCCACGTACTCCTCCTCACACGTAAAAACTACACGACTGCCTACTTTGGTTGGTAATCCATGGCACGATCCACCCCCTATACGGCGCTACGTGCATTCCCATGTATTGTCTCCATTTTAGGGGGATTCCCACTCGACCTCAGCGCAAACTGCGCCTCATGGATGAGGACACCTATAATGAGATATATTTGACGCTAAGTCTTTAGGATTTAAATGCATTCAGTAAATATCGTACAGTACAGCGCCTATGTAAATATTTAGACAAGAAGATACGTCCTCACTCTATAAATTATACTTTGCTTATGAGTAAATGGTGTTTTAAAGGTGCACTTAGCATTTATTTGAACGAGAAAACTTTAGACATTAAAGAATGGAATCTAAATATTATTAAAATATGTATACTCAAATGAGATGGTGAAGCCCAGACATATTCTTCTAGAAAAGACCGTTTTACTCTACACGGAGCGGGTCGCCCTCTCGTGGACGCAGCCATGATCATATGACCTGACGTGTCACACAATTGTCTAATTATTATTGGAAAAAAATTTAAAACTAAATTATTTTCTATATTGTAAAACAAACCTATACATGGGCCTGGTCCAAACTAATTTTGTACAACTTCAAAACCACTGGTACTTTAGGGGCAAATAGGAACTAAACATAAAAACGTAGCTTTAACTTAATTTAATTAGCTTTTTCTTCTCAGGTTGGCCAGTGAAACCAATTACATCCCTTTTTGAAAAATGTTTCATTCACAACTGTATCTAGTTGTCCTTGCTCTATAAGACCCATACATAAAAAAAATGAGGCAAAGGGAACGATAATCTAACAAATGCGTTTCATTTTAGATTTAACACAATGGAACTCTAGGTTTTCCTACTGGTCCCAAATTTGACAACTGAAAACTTTAAGAACCTACACACCTGAAAAATACATTTGTCACAAATGTTACCAGTGGGACTAAATGGACAAACAAAATTATCCCACCCCATAACAAATGAGCATTTTGTTCTACAGATCTAAGGAGTTTACTGTAAGTTTTCATTCGTAAACAGTTAGTGTTACTTTGGCTCCATCTGCTGTAGAGAGAAAATAAAGCAAAAATTAAGACTCACCCACTCGGAGATAATTTAACCAGCCACAACCAACTTGGATTATTATTTTTTTAAAAATTATTTATTAGTACTCACAAATTTTATTCATTTTCCAGTAGAGCAATCGGTGCTCCTCAGTACAACCTATGGTATAAATTCAGCAGATGAGGTGATTTACAATAGCTTTTTATTTTCAAGTAACAAAATATTATGAGCCAACCCATAACCTGTGATTCTATGATCAAACATATAAATAAAAGGTATGAGAAAGAAAGAAGAATCTACAAAAACATCTTAAATCAAAAAATAATCCAAAGACAAGTGATGGACTTCAACATAAGGCTGACTTGTGATGTGCATGGGATTGTAACGCTGAGGACACTTGAAAAAAAAATTAGGCAATATTTGAAATCTTACATTACAGGAATGTAAATAAAAACATGCTGCCACCAGATTCTTCCTCAGAACAGCAAGGTCGGAAAATGGCATTTCTGAAACTTTCCAATCTTTGGCTTTCACGATAAGCATATTCTTTTCATCCATAGTGATTTTCAGTACATTCATTTGCAGGGACTATTTCCCTGGTGCAACCTGGAGTCATAACGCCCTCTCTCAAGGGCAGAGTGGTGATGGGGCAGTGAATTTTATCATCTTCTCAGTACACAAATCACAAGTTAGGCTGCAAGATGATAATTCAAATATATCTGACAGAGAACTGGTGCTAAGAATCAATATACATAAGAATCTTGATGTGCGTTCCACAAAATGCATTTGTCACAGAAAGAGCAACCCGCAAATAACAACCCGTATATGCTAATATTTAGCAGTGATTTGGGCTTAAAGGATTATAGGTACCCCAAAGTAATCAAATGGAATCACCATTTTCTAGTTCGGTATTGAGTTCAACCCTCTTCCCAAATAGCTGGAGGCTACCGCCACTGCTCTACGTTTTCTAAATAGTCCAATATGGTTTCACTGTCATCCACCTCTAACCAGTTGTCCTCTGCCTGTCCTTCTGTCTCGCTCTCCAGCGTTTGTCCAGCATCTGCTTGGTTTTCTTCCGAAAAAACAGGAGATTGTTCTGTCGTTGGTGGCTCCTTGTTGGGTTTAAAAACAGCTTTTCCATTCACCCCCCACCAAGGCTTCACCTTGGCACGTAACTTGCGCCTCTCCTGCAGGCGTCGCTGCCGGGCCTCCCTGCGCTCCTGCTGTCTGGCGTACTGGAAGCGCTGGAGGAAAAGGTCCCGTGCGTATTCGTACAGCTCCACGTCCCACTGGTTAAGCTCTCGAATCCTGCGCTGGGTCTCCTGTTCCACCTCTACGCTCGCAGCACGCGTGCCATTGAGCTGCGTGAACGGTGCGATGAAGGACAGGCGGAACGTGTGCTCGAAGAGGTACTGCGTCTTACGCTGATATTCGGTCAGACCAAAAAAGGCCATGTTTCGCAAGTTGCGTTTGGCACTTTCCAATAGCATGACCCAGCGCTGGCTCTCACTCATGATGGAGAGGTTATAGCAGCCCACCAGGCTGAGGTCGGCCAGCATACGGGTCTGTCTGTTGTTGGCCAGATTGTAATGACAATCCATGAATTCCTGTAACGAACAACCTGACCAGTCGTCACCATTGTAACAGCTGGGCAGCTCGGACAGGGTGGGTAAATGGCCATCACACATGTGTTTAGAGGCCTTCCAGGTGGCACCACGCTGAACATGCCTCCATTCGCTTAGGTACCGCCACACCGGATCCCTCAAGATCGTGATGTAGTAGTAGTTCCTACTATAGGAGACAGGAAAGAGAAGAGTTTAAGAAAAAGAGCTCAAAATAAAGTAGTCACAATTGATTTGAAACAAAATGTAATGTAATATCGCGTATGAATCATTAAGTTGGGTAAAGCTGTCATATTTTGTGCATGTTCACATTGACAGAATTATTCATGGCGTAGTTTCGGTTGGAGCGTATCAGAGGAGCGATCTTGATGGAAAACGGAATGAATTATTGCTGGTTGACTGTAATTATGGGCATAATGAGCGAACGAGAAGAATCATCTTTCAGCTCACATCCAGAACACTTTCCATATGAATATCAATTAAGACTGCCTGGACAAATGCATTCAACAACGGCGGAGAGAAAGTCTCTGGAGAGCCTCAACTTTTCCTTTACTTACAAGCCAAAGATGAGCCCATGGGATTTTGATTTGATCTAATTGTGTCCGTTTGAAGAGCAGGCCTTTCATGGTTTATATCTGTATACATCAATCTGCATATTAACTGTGCATGCTTATTTCCCTCATTTATACATTTAGACCATATTCTCACCTAATGTTAATATTTAAAAACACTAATAATTTTAAAACACTGTTAAGCAGATCTCAAAATGAATATCCATACTTTGCATTGTTAAGTGGTGATGCCCAAATTCACTTGTAAAGTGGCTGATTTTAGTTTTTAGCGTTTTATTGGAAATTTAATTAGATACAGCATTGGTTTTTTTCTATCTGTCATTCATTGGCGATCAACCATAACAGAATGAACTAATATAACTTGGGGAACTTGAAAAAAATCACAATCCCAACTCATTCCAAGCCTCACCATTAAAAAAGAAACCATCAAGCAGGGCTCAGGGTAAACTAAAGATGATTAATGGTTAATGCTTAAATGCATTAATTCACATCAGCATTCAAAAGATCGGGCTTAGTTTCTTAATGTTACTGAAAGAAGTATCTTATACTCACTAGACTGCATTTACTTGAACAAAAAGTACAGTGAAAACAGTGACATTATGAAATATTACTATTTAAAACAACTTTTTTTTTCTATTGTAATAAATTTTCAAATGTGACTTATCCCTGTGATGGCAAAGCTTCATTACTCCAGTCTTCAGTGTTGCATGATCCTTCAGAAATCATTCTAATATGCTGACTTGCTGCTTAAGAAACATTTCTAATTATTAATGTTGAAAACAGTTATGCTGCAGTTTTGTGGAAAACATTTTTTCGAGATTTCAATGAATAGAAAGTCTAAAAGAACATTAATTCGAAATTGAAATGTTTACTGTCATTTTGAAAATTGAATGCATCTTTGCTAATTAGAAGTATTCATTTCTTTCAAACACCCTTGAACTTTTAAACGGTAATGTACATTTAAAAACACTACCAACCTACTACACTCAACACTTATTCATCAAATCCGATGCCTCCCAATGCAAACATGATCAAACACTGTTGATCCCATGCTACGGGGTGTTTATTTAAAGGACAAGCCTGAGAGAATGGCAGATGTTCTGGTGCCAGCAGGCTGTCTGCCCTCCAGGGTGTCTGAAAGGGTGAATGATTATGATGATGGGTCCCCTGTTGGAGGAATGCGCTGAATGAAAGCAGACTCTCCGGGGTTGAGCCTGACCTGTTGGAGGCTTTTGTCTCAGCATAATTGACTTGCCAAGAGGCTTCAGCACTGAACTGAACGAGAACAATGTGAAGGAAGGAGTGGCAAAGCGCACAAACACATAATACCATAACAAAAGAAATAAGTTTGTTTATCAAGACGCGTTTCAGTCCATTATAGACAATAAAATTAGTTTGATATAACGTTACTGATGAAAACCAATTAAACTCTTACCTGGGAGTCCTTCGCCTCTCCTGAGACTCCCGGTTGCTCATGAAGGAAGGCACGCAGCTGGTGAGCTCAGTCCAGTCCGCGTGCAGCCCGCAGCTCCAGCCGGTGGAGAACCGGGAGAACAGCCAGGTGTCCCGTTTGCCCGGCCGGTAACAGGTGCACTTCTTCTGGCCCGCATGGCACTCGCAAGGCCTCTCCAGCTGTATGTTGCGGACAAGGTGACGGCCGAACGTGGTCCCCCCGGTTTTCTGAATGTGGAGGAACACTATAACATCGTTCCCGTTGATGTTGAAATCTACAGCGCGATTAAGGTCTTTGGTGGTGAAATTAAAGCGAGGCACGAATCGATCCAAAGCACCGTCCTCGGAGCTGTACGGATCTCCCGCACCGGCTCCGTTCATGCGATCCCCGCGTGCGCGACTTCCCAGTCTCGAGGACAATGATGCCAGGTGGAGCAACTGGCAATCGGACGTAGGGCAGACGTATTGTAATACAATAACTCCGAAACACAGGACCATCAGGAGTGCGATGAGGAGCCGGCTGTAGAAGGATTTTTCATCCATCTTCTCGCTGGAAAAGTGAAAGCATTACTCAGTTGCGCGGTGTTGAACAACAGGAGCAATGTTGGACAAAACCTGAGACTCGAGCCTAAGCACATCAAAACATGAACACGCCCAGCGCACTTTCTGGGTGTTTGTCTGCTCGTGTTAAACGTAGTTGATGTCTACATGTTTCCACGAGGCTTTCCTGCTCGTACTTGCTTCGTATCGCTTTAAGGTCTTCAGATAACTTCTGCTGTTTACCTTTGGCACAATTTCGTACTCGCTCTTCCCTGTTCCTCGTTTTAGTCCACACCGCCCCCATGCGCATTTCCCTCTTCAAAATAAAAGCCCCCTATAGAACCGCTATTTTGGAAATCACAACCGAGATATTTTACAGATTCTACACGTCTTTTTTTCTACTTCAAGCATTGATTGCTTATCACATGCACGCCAAAGTCAATTTATGCGGATAAATCGCACGCCAAATACAAACAGAAAATTGTGCTATTTACACGCATTTTTCATGACACCGAGCTCATTTGTTGATGTCACACGTAGCAGTACAATTATTTGTTGTATCATAAATGTAACAAAAAAGATTTTAACAAAGTTAATGTAATTACTTCTGTGTTTGAAGATATTTGTCTTTATTTACGTTGATTTATGGAGTAATATGGATTTCTTAACCTAATAAATTAAAAGGATTTGTGTTAAATAACACAGAGCAATAACACATGTATATTTTTACATCTATGCAAATGCATACACAATATTTGTAACTTAAATAAGTAATAATAAAATAAATATGCAGTAACATTAATACAGTCTTACAGTTACAAAAGTGAATATGAATTTGAAAACCCTGGGACTTTGTCCTAAACCTACCCCTCAAACAAATTTTTCATGAGGACATAAATAAATAAATACAAATAATAATAATTAAGGTCCCACAAGGTCAATATTTACTAGTATATTACTAATGCAGGGAATACCAGGACCACACAGACATCTTTAAGTGAATTACAGAATACTGCTTTACAGGCAAAACCAATGTAATTTTTACTGGTTGATACTGTCTTACAGGCTCTTATATTTGTAAAGCGCTAGCATACATCTTAACTAAACTACCAGACATAAATTTCAGGTTATTAATGTCCGATACTGGATGAGGTTTGCTTTAATGCGAGAATATTTCAACATCAGAAATGTAAGCTAACATTGATTAATATTTCACTTAGAATTGACCCTTTTTATATTTTGTGTAATAAGTTTATGAAGGTGTAGCATTCTCCATCCATGATCTCTATCATGTGGAAAACAACAAGGGCTGGTTATTTTTGAGATGCTTATCCAATACACATTAATAGTCTGGTAGTCTTCATCTCACCTTGAATGTTTGTTGACTTAACACACATGAAGACTAAAGGAAGATTTAACACTGCGGCTTAACTAATGGCTGTCATTAATCAATGTTCATGATTGTTTCAACTCATCCTTTGTATTCTCTTGTGTTTCACTAACTGGTCTTTAAAGAGACCTTCAAAGCATTTCAGTAAAACTAATACCGGTAAAGCAGAAATGACCCACGGCACATCAAATTTAAATATCTGCAGTCTTTATTTCAACAAGACTAAAAAATGTTTAATATAACTTTTCTCTTACATTTTTAGCATCTATCTCATTGTTTTGCCCATATTAAGCACATACTCTGAATGGGTAAAATCTGATGAACATCTCTCAGAGACCACTAAAACGACTGCTCATTATTTACAATTTCTTTTCTTTTCTTTCTTCAGTCTCTCTCACTCCTCATCACAGATGACTCCACTGATGTACAGGGCTGCAGGCCCTGCGATCTGTCCACCTGAAGGTCAACATTCAACCTAAAGATGACATTGCAGAGGTTCATTCAAGAGTCCATGTCATCTTCACACTGACTCGGAGTAGCTTGACATACTAAGCTCAAGACACTTCCTTTCCTGGTCATTACATCAGAGCCATCTTAACATGTGACAGTGGGAAGCTTTGGGTCAAAGGTATAGAAAACACACACATATTGCTTTCTATTCGTGGCAGCACATCAGACTAGAAAAATACAGAAATGATCTGAGGTGCTTTGCATTGCTGTAGAGATCAGGCTCATGAAACCCTGACAATGTCTGAGGACTGGCCATTTATCCATAGATACCGAACGAACCTCCAAACGAATGAAGAAAAATGAACGTAAAAAGTATGCATGTTGCAGATACGATTAAAAGCATCATTTAAAACTCTCTTGCCGTGAGGTATTTGAATGCCAATTAAAAGTGCATGTGACATCAGGAACGATCAAGGACCGATGGCCAGCCCTGTCCTTGCATCAGCTTGTACAATTTTCACAATCCCCTTACATAAATCTATAACGACAAAACAAATGCTTACGGTAGCTCGGTTTACAAAATCTAAATATTATGTAACATGAAATTTGAAGCAGATATAAAACCATCAGTTAAATTGTGAATTCATTAGAACGCATTCATCTACAGACATAAATATTTTGAATACTGAATTCAAGATACCTAGGAAAGTGATGCTTGCGAATGCCTTTTAAAGAGACATGTGGTTAAATAACTTACTGTACAAGAGCGAGGGGAGCTAGTTTTTCTGAGAGGTGGGTGAAAAGCCCTTGAACATGGAGAGAGATTTTCTTTTAAACCAACAAGCACTTGTCAGACATCTGAACGGGAAATCGCATACATAGCCACTTTTGAAACTAGTGTTGGAACGCACCACACAGCACACGCTGTCTATTGCTCTATA
>JAUZSZ010000116.1:22120781-22134599 GCA_034780575.1 Labeobarbus marequensis | reverse complement strand
CTATCAGGATGTGAAGAGACTTTCAACCAGAATAACAAAAAATGTTTCTGAAGACAATCACCTATAGCACCTTTAATTAAACAACATCAATAGTGAGAAAAAGAAAACACTGTCTTTTGTATTTATTTATTTAATAGATAAAATGAGTATGTTCAATAGCACATTCATTTTTGCTGTGATTAATAGAGAATGCCGGAATTCACAGAGAATTGTGAAAATGTCACTGGCATTGCTTTTGACTATTGAAAATGTAGTATTATGACAACACTAGTCCACACAAATATTCACATTATCAGATGTTGTTACACATCATTTAGGAGCATGCTTAAAACAACGCTGAACATCATAACACACCCCAGCTCTCGCAGAAAACCGACTGTGTTGAGTCCATTTAAAACCCACGCGCCTGGTCTGCCAGAGGAACAGAGCTTTGGTAAAGCTGGATGGCCACATGTGAGTTAAAATGGGTCTCATTTAGAAATAGCTGTGGCTCAGAGTGGATGGGTGACAAATCATGTGTGAGCGGAGGGAGATGTGCCATCAGCACTTCATTTATCCTTCCTTGTCTGTCAAGTCATTGACCATCAATCCAAACACCATCTCACCATTTCATCTCAGAGGCTACAGCCCTGGCTCGACTCTAGCTATCCGTTTTTCTTTAAAATGTACCCTTGAACTAGAGCTGGATGCATGTGACCAGGCCTTTAGTTTGTTTCACTTTTCCTCATTTGACACACTCTTTATGGCATTACAGCATGAAGAGAAGCAAACACATAAAACATGCATTATAAACCAGGCGAGAGTGTGTGTGTGTGTGTGAGATAGCCGACAGAGCGTCTCTGGGGTTTCCCCTCCTGAATGAGTCAGCAGTGTCGATGCATGTTCCCATGCACCCCTCTGCCCTGCACTGGGGAAACCTGATCCCGCTCTCCCAGCCTGATATTCACTGCCACATGCACTGCAGAGAGGAAGCCAGGCCTCTTCATGTGTATGTGTGTGTGTGGTCTGTCTGCAAGCCTGAAAGTGTGTGCGTGAGTGTGTGTGTGAGTGGCAGATGACTGTGGGATGTTGAGGGACAGGTGGAGAAATGGATGTATAGACTGTGTGTCTGGCAGCCGGTGGTGTCTTTCAAACTAACTGTAACAGTGTATGGAAAGGCAGCATGAGCGGATCAACAACTGATTAACCGACAATAATCGCAACTCATTTTGATGCAAATGACAAGCAAAGCATTGAGATTTGGTAGATTTGCATGCGTGAACATGTGCAAGAGCTGTACTGACGGTCAAAGTGACGGTGTCTCTGGGTGAAGCTGTTTTGCAGGTTGGAGCTGAGCTGATGAACCGGGGCTTTCAGGTCTGTGCGGCTCTGCTGACTCAGTTTCTCCTCCATCTCCAGAGTACAGCAGGAGAAACCTTGAGGACACACCTTCAGATGATTTCCTGAAAAAGACATAGAATTGTAAGAAATGTAAATGGAGTAAAAAAAAAATCTAACGATACATTGTTTAACATTTTTATTTTATTACATGTAAACCAGCTTTTAACTGCTATGTTATGTAATTTGTAAATGAAAAGGCATTTTCAGTAGTGGTCTCAGACTTTTTGGACCCCACTTTATAATGTAATATAACACTCTGACAGCATAAAGCCGTTTTACAATGCCAATAAAGCGCTTGCATTTTAAATGTTAAAGAGCAAGTCATTTTATTTACTCATTCTGCAATGAATAAATTATGTCTAGACGTTTGGCAACCTGAAAGCTGAAAACCTAACGTCAGACTCATTTCCAATACAAATCAAACAAAGAACAGAACTGAACACAATGTGCTTACAATATAAAGTGAGCTGACAAACCACAGGCATCCAAAGTAAAAACTGAATATTCAAGACCCAAGATGTTTCAGTAGTTCTAAGGGAACCTGGGCTTTCTTCGTGATTCGCCCCGTCAGAAAACAAGTCTGCGCTGCGGTCGTCGAGTGAACGGCACAGATGGACAGCGAGCGGCTGGATTAAACAAGGCATCACATTAACATGGGGAGTGTGAGCAGTTTGGACTGCGAAGTCACAGCTGCAATAATGTTTTGTTTTTCTTTCTTTTTTTAATGCGGTTGTTGGAATTCAAGAGAGCACAAGGGTCCTTTCAGTGGACTGGACTCCGACCGGCGGTTTGGCTACCCATGCTGCTGTTCAGTGAGACTGGCCACACAGGATAGCGCACTGCACACCGATGAGAGATCCTCACTCTCAGGCCATTTCTCAATGTGAATATACATTTAGCTCCATGCATTTCATATTTATTAATTGAAATTTAGATGGTTTAAGGCCACTGTGTTCCTCTGAGGGATTATCGGGACACAAAAACAATCTGAAAAGATTGTAACCTTCATCAGCATGTCTCATGAATATTAATTAGGTGACATAATGCTCATCCAATGGTTGTAAGTGACTTGCTGAAAAAGATTAGGACCATTCAATAGACTGATCTAATGGATGAGAGCACCGATCTAAACAGTATAGTGATATTTTAAGATTTGAAATATTTTTTCTTTACAAAATGACCAAGCAAAAGTTTTTAAATTTTTGACCAAAAAAGAAATTTCTAAAAGTGGCTAGTTATAATGTTTGTATATAGTTATAACGGTTGACAAACTTGGGTTTACTCATGCACACTGCTCAGTGTCTGTAACGGGCGCAGTGCATTCTGTCATGTGCACTACGATATCTGTGACACGACTCGTATCAGAGCATCTGCTGAACACATCGGCATGGGTGAAAAGCGAGGAGCTGTTGAGAGCTTACAAATAATCACCATCTCACAAAATATCCAAGCGGAATTGTAACTGACCATTGCCAGGGCTTGTTTTACACAGGCGGAGCAGGAAGGAGTGGCAGCGTGTGTTTATGTGCATGGATATGGTCTGCTATTTTTTTAATAAATATCAGTGGTATTGACTGGGGTGTCAAAAGCCTTAATCAATCCTGCACTGAAGCAAATTTGCAAAAAAAATATAAAGAGAAGTTATGGCTTCATACATTAGGAGTCTGAAGGAACTGGTCTATAAATTTGAGAAAGAACAGCACCTTCACCCTTCCGCGGCCCCAGACCAGCTGTACCCCTCAACTCCACTGGGACCCCGTCCAAATCACTCACTCACTTTCACACACTTGGCATCAGGTACATACAAGACGTGTACATCATATCTCAGCCCAACAGACAGCTCTTTGTATATTGGCATTTGGAGAGTGCAAGAACCTAACCTGAAAAAGCAAAGCAAATATTCTAGTAAAAACACAGAAAATGGAACCAAATTTAAAGGTCTCGCAAATTACTGAACAGGGAAAAACAATTCTGAACCTTTGACCATTTCAATACAGACCATTAACTAATCAAAACAATCAACGCAGGGGAAAACGTGATTTTAGTAACGACTTTTCAGCTATGCATAAAAATACAGCCTTCAAGTGTATGATTTCTGGGCCACTAGCTCTACTAAACGTCATTGGCTGAGTCAATAGTTGACACATCAGCCTGCTAAAACAAACAGTCACCATATTTCATGTTTTACTCAATAGGTTTATAATCAATATGTCCATCTTTTAAGAGTCCAAGTCAATACGCCTGCATGCACAAGCTAATCTTGGCAGACGCATGCAGAAGGGAGGCTTCTGTGATTTCATGTTGCTTTAACGCAAGGCCAGACTTTTTGACAGCAATAAGATCCATTTCCATGTGATCCTTAGGAGTAAACCACCTGCCTACAAATCTGAAAGAGATTTGTTATTGCTGTCTCCAATAAGTCACTTTCTGTTGCTGTTCTAGAGGTCCAAGAACATTCTGTTTTGCTGACAGATGGGGGGATGGAAATTGCCCTGTGGACAAAACCCAGATTAATCCTGACGCCCCACATTCTGCTCTCTCCTTCTTCCCCGGCCACGACGTGCCCCCAGCCCCAGAGAGACTTCAAGCCCCTATAACCCCACGCCACTAGCCAGCAGGCTTAACCACAGAGGTCAAAGGTTAACAGCCACTCCTCTGAGACAGGCCATGCACTGTGACCCTGCTAGGGACTGACCAGCAGACCCACCACCCACACATATTACACACACACACTCTCAATCACAGGCCGGACCTTCTGAGTCAGAAGTCATAAATTCTCTGGGGGATTATTTCAGGCTGGCCGTCACTATAAATCGCTCTGGCCACCACATCAACATGCTGTTGCCAAAAGAAACAGAGTAATGGGCTTCCCTGTTGTCTGCCTAATAAGACACATGCGGCAACTTCCACATGCCTGCACGAGTGTCATCAACACTGTCACTTCTACATACAGCCATCATATCAGGTGGATATGAGCCATGGAGAATCATCATTCGGCTTCTAATATGAAAAATAAAATCCTATTTTTATAGCCATTTCACAGCTCCCCTTTTCCTCAATAGAATAGATTGAAACACATTCTCAAGTCAAAATGATAGAGAGAGAAAAAAAAAGAAACCAAATACACAATACTTTGGAATGACATTGTTGATGTTCGTCACTCAAAATTTAACCGTCTTTTAATATTTACATAATTAACTGTGATTGGTCTTCTTTCATGCATTTATTTGCATACTGAATTTTATTGGACAAACAACCTTAGGTAAATGGCATATTTAATTTACATGAATAAAAACAAGGCTGAGGGATAGAAGTACACTTCAAAGGGCTGTAATATGTAGCTGACGCAACAATGGAAAATCCTGGTGAAAAGAAATCTAAGGAAAATGTGTTGTGAAAATTATGTGACAGGATCCAAAGACATTTAAATTGACTGGATGTCTGTCCCTCACAGCTTTGTTTTTAACAAAGAAAACTTGCCTACCTCAGTGTTATTTTACTATTATTAATATAGTATTATAGTACTTTTATTATTTTAGTTTAATTAATTGTAGTACTTAATCTTATTTTCAGTTAGTTGCCAAGGTAACATTTCTAATTTTCTAATTTTTAAATTTCAATTCCCAAATAAGTTTCAATTTTAAATTTTTTTTTCCAAAAGTTTTAGTAGTTTCAATAACACTGTATTTTAGTATTTTAGTAATTTTCATGAAAAGCTTGTATTAAATTACCAAAATGCAGCTTTGAAAGTCCATTTGGACAATTTTTATTTAAAATATTTTCTGACAAAAATTATGTAGGTTGTTGGAAAACACCTATTAAAGGGGTGGTTGATTGAGATTCCACTTTTTTAACATTAGTTAGTGTGTAATGTTGCTGTTTGAGCATAAACAATATCTGCAAAGTTGCGGTGCTGAAAGTGCAATGCAAACTGAGATATCGTCTTTTAAAATTCTGGCAGTTTAACGCCTACAAAAACGGCTAGTAGGGACTACAGCAAGCTACTTCCCGGGTAGGTCAAATGTCAAGATAAATTGTTAAATAATTCATTATACAAAATGCAAGAAAAACAACAATCACAATCAAAGGTGTCATCACTGTCCATTATAATTTGAATTAAAATGAAAAATATCAGTCAGTGGAAGATTTTCAGACTTTAATCTTGTTTATAAGATTAAACCATTAAAAATGTCAAAACTTGAAATGTTAAGAGGTTTAAGCTAGTTTAACCGAAGAAAACTGAAGAAAATCCATTTAGTTTGTTTGAACTTTAGTTTTAAGGTGCAAAAAAGACAATTCCTCACAGTGATGGGAGACATTCAAAATGGAAGTGACAACATGATTCACACACTCCTGTGAGAGTTAACTACAAAACAACATGGCCAACATCCCAACACCAGAGCCATCTTCACAAAAGCACAAGCTGCAGTTAACCACAGAAAGATGGGAACTACTATTTGACGAAGCTTTTTTCTCAGTTGTGGCCTGGGGTTCGAGACAGACCGACCCAACTAAATCAGATGTGTTGTTTTGGATAGATTTCATAAGAGATAACAACAACAACTTGCAGATGGTGATAAAACATCAACCCTTGAGGGGAAATTAACTCATTCCACAACCCTTTGTGGAATGAGCGTTTAATGAGTACACTCCCTCCTTTTGGCAGACGACGCTCATGCATTGCTATTAGCTTTGAAATGAGAGCGGTTTAATGGGATAAAAGGCAGAGCGAAAATGAGCGTAGGCATTGCAGACAGATAAGAGCTAGATATTTGATTTCTAAATCATAGCCTTTCTATTATATGGTTGTCTCCTCCAAAATGTGCCTTGCATGTTCAGACATGTCCATGCTGATGCACTCTCCTGCTTTCACACCATCTGCATGAAGACAGATCTCAGCACTCCTCTCTTTGTGTGGCCTGAGGCTATCTTTGGACTGTCCATCCTTCATTTACAGACTCATGAATACAGGGTGGAGGAAGGAGAGCTTTCACAATGTCTCCTTCCCTGAATTCTGTTTAATGGCCTGAATGGACAAGCGCCTCGATATCAACAAGTAGGAAATTGTGCAACAGCTCTAAAGCATTTATGAAGCACACAAAATTTCCTAAGATTTACAAAAACAAAAAGAGCCGGAAAACAGAGTTTTATATTTCTAGAGGCACTCTTGGTAAATCACCAGTGCTGGGTGATATTGGGTTTCCACAATATATTTGCTGGCAATATAAAATTAAAGCAACATTATGAGTATCATGATGCCTTATGCACTTTTATTTTACCATTAAGTTTCCAAAAGTGCATTTTATTGCACAAGTCTGACACAATTAAATGCTATTTAGGAAGAGACAATCTTTCCTTGTGTCACAATCTACAACGAAATGGTTTGATAATGTCTTTAGATTTAAATTTCAAAAGCCAGAATGAGCTGGGAAATTCAATCAGACCATTTAAATAGTCTGACTTAACTATTTGTTTGCACTACATTTATTTATGTATTTATTTTTAACAGAAGTGCCTTAGATGCACTTTTTATGTTAACATTTTAGTGAAAAAAAAAAAGTCCAAAATGATGCCTGTGGATAAATATTGGTAAATTAAAAAAACAACTAAATTAACAAAATACAAATTAAAAATAAAGTCTAAGCTTCCAATAAACATTCTGAATTTACTTGGATGAAAAAAAAACCCCACAACAAATACAGAGACCGATTTAGACCTTTTGTTTTAGCTACATCACCTAGGCTTAGTCACCATTAGCACTGATTCTTTATTAAAATCGAGCCTTAAAATCGAAATACTTTGTTTCATTCAACGAGTATGTGAGGCCACAACTGGCGTCTTGTTCATGAAGAAACAGCTGGCACTCTCTATTAATAGAGTTGTACAGAAGGTAAAGATACAACTCCTCAGGTTTTCACTGTGCGGTTCCCACCGCAATGGGAGAGTTTTCAAATGGGAAAACTGTAACAGGAACCCATTATTACAGAGCAACTGCTCATATGGCGGCAATAAAGAGGGGAATTACTTTCTCTTTCTCTCCAAATCCAATCCAGCATCTCTCAAAAACTGCCATGACAAGTTTACAACACTATTGCCAGCACAATGATGCCTTTCAGAGTCTCGCAATAAATGTAGGACGGCTAAATGGAAATGACAGCAGAGCTGGCCGGTGCGTACGATCACTAAACAAAATGGTGGATGATGTCAAGGGGGTCGTTTTATGGCACTTGGATTGAAGCACTGAGAAAATCAGGACTCGGTAAGGAGGCACTTAACACTTACAATGTAGGCCATATTGTCCTGTAACATTCACTAGAGTTAATGAGACGAGCTTTTATTTGCTCGATATCAGTCTAAATAACTACTATTTTCCCTTCTTAAACATATTCTACACTTTTGCATTTTAATTTTGCATTTCAGTAACATTTGTCAAGTTTTCTTTTAGTCAGGGCAGTATAAACAATGTACAGTTTTTAATGCTATTTTTGCTTTCACTATAATACAGGCAGTTTTTGCTATTGTACCTGCAATTAAGCTGAAGTGTATGATTATTGTTGTATGTTAAAATAAAATACTCATATGTAACTTAATGCTTCAACTAAAAGCAAGAAATTTATAGGTCGACTCCCTGGAAAAGATTCCCCCAAACTCTAAAGGCATATTCAAAACATGTTTGTTGCAGTTTTAAGACCAGGGTCAGCCAATGCCATGCATTTGAGAGGGAACCGTTTGAGAAACCGGTAAATGGTCAATTCCAACAAATGCATAAATGTGAGCGGTCATATGTTAATGCACTAATAGTTCTGACATCATAACCATGATCCATTCAGAATGACCGACTTTTTCCACTTATTTTCCACAAATGAGCTTGATGAACCTTAGAGTGTGTGTCTACATAGAAGATCAATCTCTGATTCAAAAGAGCAAAGGAAATCCTATTTTCCTCGAACAGGCCAATGCACTCATGCGTGTTCTGTTGAAGCTGTTAACGGCCCTAACAGGCCTGACTGCAGAGGTAATGTGAAGGGGGTGATTCAAAAAGCTCAGAGACTGTGCTCAAGGACACATTCCTCAGGTCTAACACTATGAAAACATTACCAAAAACTAACTTCACAGGTCTGTTGACCTACAATTAGAGTGATGTTTTTCTAATCCAGCCCCCTTTCCATTCCTGATATATCCTCCTCCTGCTCCACAGAGAGAACCAACTATTCCCTGATCCTCTGAGGCCACATTCACAGGATACACTGCTGATCCAAAGCTGGGCATTTTCTATAGTAGGTTGTTTACTTGCTCCATCTGGTTGATCCTTCCGCAGAGGTCACAAATCAGACCTCGTTTGGAATGAGCGCTGCTAATCCCTTTTGCTATTTAATCTGGAGTTATGAGCGATACCCTCTGAGCGACACATCTCTCTGCAGCCTCATGGGGCAAGTGTCATATTAATGAGGAACTGAGTTAACGAGCAGGATATCCCACGCCAAGTGGCCCAACTGAAAACTCGTGCAGGGCAGGAAACCCTGTTACAATACGGTACAGTCCAGCCAAGCGGAGACACACGGGCTCATTCTGCAAACTATGGCCCTTGTGTCCAGTAAGGCCGAAATAAAGGAAGCAACACACAGAGTGATTAGACAAAACAAAACCACTTCCAGATTACTGTTTGGCCAAAAATATTCAATTCAAATTCATGACAGGACAACAAGTTTAGACTAGACTTTTCCCTCACCTTCAAATTGTTAATGGTTAATTAATGGTTTAACAGAGGTAATTGTGTAGTAAAGAATGTGATAAATCAGCGGATTTTCAACAGTGGATGATGGGTAGTTGATGCAACACATGTCCATGAATTTCTTAGGTTATATTTTATATTAATGCATAATGGAAAATGCATGTTTTAAAGGGATTGTTCACCCCAAAATGAAAATTCTGTCATTAATTACTCACCCTCATGTCATTCCAAACCCTTCTTTCATCTTCTGAGCACAAATTAAGATTAACCCTCCACAGACAGCAATGCAATTGACACGTTCAAAGCCCGAAAAAGTAGTAAGGTCTTGCGAAGAAGAAGAGAAGGAACAAAGGTCTCATGAGTTTGTAACGACATGAGTGAGTAATTAATGACAGAGTTTTCCCATAAAGTACTAATTATTTACCTTTTTTACGATTTTACCTTCATTTTAAATGGCCTTGCAGTATATCAATAAATTTTTAAAGTTTGCATGATCTGTTTTCAAAAAGTATGTTATTGATCTCATTGTGAATGACCGCATGCATTTATTTTTTTCTTTTTTGACCTTGTTCACCAGTTATTTAGTGTATTTTAACCCTGGCCCTTTATTGCAATGCATTTTAAGCTTGCATTCAGCCATGAATGTAATCAACAACTGATGGACAGAACAAAAAGTCTTCCATTTCTGTTACATTGCAACTTTAAAAATATTAACATTCCTCATAGTCTCTCATAAACTCATAAAAACAGCATTAGAATTATGCATAAAAATAGTTTGAGATGGACTACATTGTTGCATTGAAGGATGTGCTAACATAGCAAAAAAGTATTTCATGTCAACTACCCTTCTTTCAGTAGAAACATCTTAGAAAGAGTTACAGTCAGTGCTACCTACATCTGGTTGCACTCTGAACTCGCATAAATCACATCCAAATAAGATTTAGGCCCACAAAAATGTTTAAATCCACGTCTTGCTGATCTGTTCATTCAAATCATATAAAACAAGCACTCAAAGTTCGCTTTGAAACGGTTCAGAGATTAGGAATTTCAGCTGAGGAGAATTAGAGCTGAAGACACATGGCAGTCTGCCACAAGGCCAAGAAAAGCATGTGTGCGATATGATGCTTCCTTAAATTAATCAGGGATTAAAATCTCACAAACACAGCTGTCAAAACACCAAACCACCAACATTTTCTTTTCAGATGGCACATGGGTTAATGAAGAGGAAATAAACGTGCAAAAAACAAATCAATACGGCTGTTTTCACCAAAAGTCAAGGTACCGATCGTATCCTACCAAGTCTTAGCGCTTGACTCTTAATCACAGGCTTATGAGTCTAGACGTTTGTGTGATCATTAACCAGGGTAAGAGCACAGCAGTTAAACCATCTCCTGGTCTTCTGTGGTGCACTTATAGGCACAAAGCAACATCAAGACTACACAAAACAGATGTAAAGTATGATGCCGGGCAGGGAGCCTTAATACCACGTAAATCCTCAAAAACCCTGAATCGGTGCAATGAGACACACATATGTTAGATTGATGTACACACTTGAGCGATCACCCACAAGCTCTCATCCTTTTGTACCAGTCAATCTCTGATTGCTAAACCAGAGCAGGGCCTCTGGCCAATTAAAACTCCCCACTGGTAAGCATTCCAAAAGGTTGCCATCCATGAACATTTACCCAGAAGTCCCTGGGGAGATTCCACAACATCGCTCCGGCCTCTCACTCCGTGTCTGTCTCCCTCTCCCGCCCCAGCTAGCCGTCTCCGGCTTTGTCTCCACTCACAAAAGCTCCCTGCCTACACCACTTCCCAGGTCACTTCATTGTGAATCATTTAACTTGGACTGGCTCCTTCACAGACACATTAAAAGTCAGGACACTGCATGTTTAGAGTTTAACAGAGCAATCGACGGATCTCTGTTGTTCATTACTGATATAGTCCTTTCATGAATGCCAGAGTGTGACGTTTCTCATTCAAACTTCATGGAAGTCAGTTAATGACTGAACAGGGTCAGATCTCATGGACGAAACTAGACAAGCACAACATGGTGATGAAAAGATCAAGTTCAATAGATTGACTTCATAAAAGTATTAAACAATGATTTGACTGCATGTTAAAATGTTTTGATGCCTGATTTCTATGGATGCGCTGATATGGCCGAGACCAGTGGTCGATAATTCTTTTTCTTGTTTTGAAGGAGATAACTAATGTATTGACCAATATTACATACCAATCTATATTTTAACTGATTAAAGTCATTTAAAAAGTACAGTCTTATCCTACAACCCTTCAGTCTTTGTTATCCCACAATCATTTAATAAACACTATGATTCATTGGAATGAAGATGTACACCCATATGCTTAAAAAAAGCTACAAAATAAAAAAGATTGTGAGAATTTAAGAGAGAAAAAGTTCAACTAGAGATAACTTATCGTCTCAAATCCAATAACATTAGAGAATAAACTTTACAAGATCACATTTATTGGCTGATCCTAATGACTTGTGATTTCCATTGGTGCATATTTGTTGAAAAACAGGCAACATTATAACATTAGCCATCATGTTGTTTAGGCAACATAATTGATTACCGGTAAAATTTTCCATAACAGTGCAAGAAACACCACAGAATATAGTTGATTCATCCCCTTATGGAACAGAGTATAGGACGTGGTGAAGGAGTGGACACACCGGCTCCACAAAATGGAGCAAAGTTCATTTGGAAGCAATTACACACCCCCAACCAATACCTCCAGCCAGAGATACAATAAAAGACAAATTACAATGAGCCTGTGCATAAGCAGAGACACTGACAGCCTGGAATGCACCGTTTATTTACCCATGAGGAAAAAGGGGGCAAAAGGTACAGGCCAGGAAGAGATAAGAAGGAAGAGGGGGTTGAAAAAGAGAAGAAGAAAAAAAACACATGAAAAGCTGATGACACAGCTCACTCTGATGCTACAATGAAGGAATCCTCAAACCCTCTCCAAAAATGAACATCTGTGCACATGTTTGCATGAGGACACACACAGATGGATGACAGTGGAGAGGTTAGCAGGGGGTGGGAAGATCCAACGTGAGAAACTGCAGGCCTGGCTGAGCAGTGACAATACATACATCACCTAAAATAATCAGTCAAATGGTAACAAACGCTCTGGGGGATTGCAGGAAATTCACTTATCCCCTCAAACAGCAACAATCCCAAACCAAAGCTCTGCTGTAAAGTAACAGTTATGCTAAGAGGTAAACATAGGATGATGCACATCATCAAAATGCAATAAAACAATGCTTGCTGCCCCTCCCAAGCACATCTTTCCTCGTAATTCTTCATGACAATATGGAATAAATGAAAGAGCTTTAGATTAGTTGCTATGTAACAAAAACAAACAGCGTAAGCGTGCTATCACTGCAAGATGCGCTTCAAACGTCTATTGTGAAAAGATTAAAGCTTAACTGAACATTAATAGAAATATTTTTGCTTGAATAGAGTGGTGACTGGTTGTTAATTGCTTACGAACAATCAATTATGATTGGTCTGAACATACAACATGCAAACCTATTAAAAAGCCACTGCTTTTTTCAACTTTCTTTTAACATTCAAACCACATGAAGTTTGAGTTGAGTGTCATAACATGTATAAAAATAGTCACCAGAAGGACAGTTCCCACACAACTCAACTCTCTGTATATTTCTCTCTGTCTGTGTCTCCTACAGTACAGAACGGAACAAAGAGAGCTCTTTAACTTCAAACAGCTGTAGAAGATCCACACAAACAACCTGAGGTTCAAAAGAGGGCTATATCTAGTTCAAAGCACGTCTTGTTTGGAAATTTGCAAGCCCACCATAAGCCGCATATGACCGAAACCACAAACACCCTCACTGCACGGCTCTCCAATTCTAGATCTCCTTAATTTTTACACTTATATTCTTCCTGACTCTCAAAATCTGCTCTTTAAAAACAAAACATCTACTTAACCTTCAGCATATGAAAGGTTTTAACGCAGGAGCGCTACATCTTATCCCCTTTGGTAAAGCAAAGCAGCGGAAGCCCGAGCTGTACTCTGACAGCATTTATAACCAACATCTAAGAGCGGCTGAAATCCACCAGATGTCAAAACTGACGAAGCATCGAGGTAATGCGCAAGCTGTGCGTTAGAAAGAAGGAAGAGGGGATGGTGAAAGAGAAAGAGAAAGAAAAAAAGAGGGGCCCATGGGCAGGATGAGGTCAGGCCAAAGATCATATTTCCAAGTCCTCAAAGCTACAGCACTGCAACAATGATTCTGATATACCTGTTGGGTTTAGGAAACTGGATAGCCGTGAAGTTGGTGGGAAGAGTGGCGGCAATAAGCGACTGTAGCGGGAGTAAACCTACACTGGGATAAACTTACTATGCTTTTGACTGACATCTCGATCAGAGGACATTATATATGGACAGGAATGTCATTAAATCAACCAATAAGAGGATCTTCTGCTCTCAAAGAGTGAAAGGAGATCAAATGTGGCCATTTTGAGGTTTTCAAGCCGGTCCTCCATTTTGTTTCTGTGAAATCATCTCTATGACTTTGCCCCACCTCAAAAACATTCATCCAGGGTCTGTCTGAGTGACTTGTGGCAAACTGAACAGTCATCCTAGAGTGGGGGGGGGGGCCCTTAAACATCTGGGCCAGAGGGGGGCCCGGAGCCGCGGCCGGTGGTTTTGAT
>JAUZSZ010000116.1:22026789-22040355 GCA_034780575.1 Labeobarbus marequensis | reverse complement strand
AGATTATGCTTTCAGTTTGAATAGAAATCATATACAGTACAGTTTGTCCATCTAAAATGGTAATTGTGCATTAACAGCTGTCATCCATGTCGGTAGGCAAATGCGCTGTCAGAACTTATTTACACAGCGCATTTTTAATTTTGGTCGCGCATGCGGACCACTTATGTGCACCCCTGGCTATACATTATGTGCACAGAAAGATTTTACATGGATGAAAACTAGCCTGTGAAGGATAGACTTACAGCAACATAGTTCTGCTCCTTAAAGACTCGTTTTCATTCCTTTCAAAAATGAAATATGGCGCAACACTTACTATGGTCTATAAATGTTTAGCACACATACGCATTTTCAGTGAAGTCTGTGAAGTTTATTTGAGACTTGCTTGGTGTCAGGATGAGCCTTTTTGCAAAATGCAAATACTTGCATGAATTTGTACAATTTACAGATAAGAATATAACTGTGAAACTAGGAAATATCACCTCTCAAGCACATTAAACAGCACACTCACTCAAAGTCCCTTACCTGACATGGCAACCCACAAGAAACTGGTTATGAGTGTCTTTGAAGTGTTTTGGTCATGCAGTTTTCCCACAGGTGCTTAATGTGTGACCGTCTGCCATTTTTCACATGACTATGAAAACCTGATGAATGCAGTACAAAGAAGTGGATGGCTAAATGGCGTACAGGAGAAAACGGCGTCTGCCACAATTTTAATATTAAAATTGCTGAAGTTTAGGTTTGATGTTCACCAAAACCAATCAAAGTGCTTGAAAAGTGATCACCGAGCCACATGTGGTTTTCTTTGGCTAATATTCTGTTGCTTTAGTAAGTCACAATGTACTGCCAATATATTAAATTCACCCAACCAAATATTAATTAAAGGGATAGTTCACCAAAAAAATGAAGATTCTGTCATTAATAATTACTCACCTTCATGTTGATCCAAACCCGTAAGACCTTCGTTCATCTTCGGATCACAAATTAAGATATTTCTGATGAAATCCGAGAGCTTTCTGTTCCTCCATAGGGAGCACAATGTAACTGAAATGCCTTGTTTATGAGCAGAGGAATGCACACAAATGCGTCGTGGTACTCTTGATAATAGCAGAGGACAGTGATGCGGAAGAGAAGAATTGTTGAATAAAGTCGTTATTTTTGTTTTCTTTGCACAGAAAAAGTATTCTTGTAGCTTCATAAAATTACGGTTGAGCCACTGATGTCACATGGACTATTTTAATGATGTCCTTAAAATGTTTCTGGGTCTTGAACGTGGTAGTTGTGTTGCTGTCTATGCAGGATCAGAAAGCTCTCGGATTTCATCAAAAATATCTTAATTTGGTCTTACAGTTTTGGAACGACATGAAGGTGAGTAATTAATCACAGAATTTTCATTTTTGGGTGAACTATCACTTTAATATAGTGCTTTTACTAGTTAGCGGTAAACCTGTTGTTGTCTCACCTGAATATGCTTGCATTTGTGTGCTGGATGAAAGTGACGTGACATACGACCAAGTATGGTGACCCATACTTGGAATTTGTGCTCTGCATTTAACCCATCCAAAGTGCACACACACAGCGGTGAAAACACACCCGGAGCAGTGGGCAGCCATTTATGCTGCAGAGCCCGGGGAGCAGTTGGGGGTTTGGTGCCTTGCTCTAGGGCACCTCAGTCGTGGTATTGAGGGTGGAGAGAGCGCTGTACATTCACTCCCCCACGCCTGTGACATGGAAAGCAGCTTTATGTTCAGACTACAAAGTATACATTTAAATATGTGACCTCCCTCTCGCATATGACAAGTATTGGTATAATGCATCTAGTACTGCACAACATACAGTAGCACATGGCTGAAAACACAAAACACTTCTCTGTACGGTTTGAAAGAACCACTGAGGAACTCAACAAGTCATTTATACTCGAACAGATCCTACTGATTCTAACTCAAATGGGTGAATTGTGACTACAGTGATTCAGACCTATTGAAAAGAACCGATTCAGAAGAGTCAAATGTATGCACGAAAAAACAATTTCAATAAAATTGAAAATTGAATACTGTACAAGTCTTGTTTGCTGAAATTAGGTGGTTTCACCACTACTGCTGAAACACTTCATGGTTTAAAAAACAGCAATGCCACCATTTATTTAGCTAAGCGAATTTAGTTAAACTAACCACATCGCCATTTTTCAGCAATGGTACTGTTTAAACCTGGACACATCAAACGCTCTCTGCTCATGTTAAAGCACTTATCCCGATGGATCCTACACTAACTATCAATTGCAAACCTGCATGTATACTATCCACTTTAATCCCAGACACCCACACATTCTTCCCTAATGCTCTCTGTGGTGTGTGCTCATGGGAAATCATTAGTGGCCGGTCTGAAACATGGCTCTTTCCCGCTGTAATTTACTCTGTGTTGCGGGTCTGTGTCCCTACGGCCTTGATTAATGTGATTGGGTGTGTGTTTGTCTCTGTGTTAGTGTATGTGTGTATCCAGGGGCCTTGGGGAGCTGTGGCACAGGAGTATAGAGCGGGTTTGTGTATGTGAGACTGTGTGATTGTTTCTCTCATTAGAGGGGTATTAATATCAGGCAGGCGACAGAGGATGTGCTGGCTAACAGTAACACTGAGATAAGCGGTGTCTCACAGAGAGGCTCTTTAAATATCCAGTGCCTTTTATCTGTACCTCACACACCCCTGAGAGGAGCATTAGGACCAGACACACACATACACATTCATTAATATAAAACAAATACACTCTCACATACACTTCATGACATCAGCGCGCAATGTTTAATACAGGCATACATCCTAAGCTGAAACAATGGCTTATCAGCACAGCTGAAAATACAAAATGAATTATATGTTAAGTTTAAATGATAAATGAGGCCCAAGTAGAAGACAATGCTGAGATTTCTGCTGAGATACTAAAGCAATAAGCCATTCAAGACCACATGATGCAGTGATTTTACATTGGTTAAGAGTTAGCGGTTCTTCAACAGGGGCCCAGGGCCGACTAGGGGGCCTCAGGAAACATCCAAGGGTGCTGCAGGATGATTTAAAAGTATTTAAGTTATTTATTATTAATAAAATAAATCCATCAACAACAGGGAAAAAATTTCAAGCACTTGCATTCTTGACAATAACTACTATTAGGCAAATAAAATATTTTCATTTCTAACTCTAAATTAAAATGCTAAAAAACACAAAATCAACATGTGGACTCAAATCATATTCGATTAAACAACTATTGTTTTTACTGAAGAACATGCAGTTGTAATTTTGTGTTGAACAATGGGGGCCTTTGAGTCAAAAAGGTTAGAGTAAAGAGGAGTGCTGAAAAACCCACATATGTTAATATAACTGTAATGCATGACCATTGTTTAATACTAATAATAATCATAGCCAGATTTAGCCAGAAAATGGGAGTGGTGCAAATTCAGTTGATGTGCAGCAACAGGTGTGTGTGTGTGTGTGTGTGTGTGTGTCTGGGCTATTTTATGGTTCTGAATACAGCTCATCTCATCAGATGTCAGGAGTAAGATCCATAAGCGGAGATTTAGCTAAGGATAAAAGATTTAGCTTTGGGTGTCTATAAAACAGAAATCGTTTTGACAGAGCATTTGATGTACAGTAATGCGTAAGCTGCGTTTTGAAGGTGTAGAAAGAGCTATGTCAGATTGAAATTAAGTAAGAATACATTGATTTCCTGGACCTGTCTTTCACGATTCAGAGTGGGTTAGAGAATATGTTTTAAATGCCAGAGCTTTGAATCTTGAGCTACTAAACAATTTTTAAAATAAATTAACAAAGCAACTGTTTGTCAGTAGATTTATGCCAGCAACGGTGATATATTTGATTATATTTTATTTAGCAATTTCGTGTAGAAAACACTGCAGAACGGTGAGAAGAATAATACAAGGCAGTTCACCCAAAATTGAAAATTCTGTCATTATTTACTCACCCTCAAGTTCTTCCAAACATGTGTGAGTTTATTTCTTCTGTTGAACATAAAAGATATTTGGAAGAATGTTAGTAACCAAACAGTTGCTGGTCCTCACTGACTTCTATTGTATGGAAAAAATACTATGGAAGTCAATAGGGACCAGAAATTGTTTGGTTACTTAACATTTCTTCAAAATACCTATTTTTGTGTTTAACGGAATAAAGAAATTCATACAGGTTTGGAACAACATCAGAATGTCCTTTTTTGGGTGAACTATCCCCTTTAACGTAACAAACTATTTGTTTCTAACAGTAATTTTCTGGTAATAATAATCAAGCAAAACAAAGACCCTTCTGTATTGACTTTTCCCAACAGATTCATTCTCAGAATGTGCTTTTATACCTGAACCGAGCTGCTGCCATTGTTTTTACCAATGTAGACCATTTTTATATACCGTTTTATACAAGGTTTGGGGTCAGTAAGAGTTTTTTTTTAAGTTATTTATTTTAATAAAATAATAGTTTTATTCAGGAAGTGACAGTAAAGATGTTTATAATGCTACAAAACTTTTTTTATGTATTTCAAATAAATGCTGTTATTTTAAAATGACTATTTTAAAATCAAAGAATTCTAGAAAAAAACGCATCACGGTTTTCACAAAAATATTTCAACATTGATAATAATAAATGTTTCTCAAACACCAAATCGGCATTTTAGATTGACTTCCGAAGGATCATGTGACACTGAAGATTCAGCTTTGCCATCACAAGAATGACATTTTATTTTAAATTGTAACAAGATTTCACAATATTAATGTTTTTACTGTATTTTTAATCAAATAAATCGAGCAAGAGATGTGTCTAAGAAATCTTTCCAGCCCCAAACATTTTGAACAGTATAGTGTATGTTTTTGATAAGTTTAGATGTCTATGTCAGATCTATTGGGAGCTGCTCACAAATGAAAAGATAGATTTTCCCCCAGGTGTTCAGTCTGAGAGTTTGGAGGTGCTATGAGTCGGTGTGAAACAGCACAGGTCTGTTCTGTTCTCGTCCTCGGTGTCAGTTGAGAAGTAAGTACAGCAAAATCTGCCTGCACCTCCTCGTTTACAGCTGCGAGGTCAGAGGAGGAGGAGCTCCAGTCCCTCGGGCACACATCGGCTTCCGGAAAACATATTTCTGCTCACTCCATCACTTTCATGCACCCTTAAAGTATGCTTTTCAATCTTGTTCTTTCTTCCTCTCTCTCTCTCTCTTTTGTCGCCATTGCTCCCTCGCTTCTGCTCAGTAACTGGTAAAACTAGTGCTTCATAAATCATGAATTCTTTTCCAGAGCAAAGAGAGAGGGAGCACATTTTAAAAGGAGAGATGAGAGAAAGAAAGAGCACATTCAATGAGAGGTTTGATGAGTGAGATGTCACACTGCTAGATAGAACATGGCCACAGGGCTCTTCACACTGAGATGAAATATCATTGTTTTACAGCAGAATTAGATTCAGGTAAGAACAAGAATAAGTCTGGAAACTTCTGAAGGTGCTAAAGCCAACAGAATGAAAAATGGTTAACAGCCACCAGAACAGACACCACTGAAAAGATGTAGGTTTAGTTTTAATCAGACTATACAGATGGAATATAATTTATCCTACAAAGTGAAATAACTTGTGCTCCTAATCAGTTGCTCTTCTTTTGGAAAAGTCATTTATTTATTTGTTTTTTGTAAATAAATATTAAATAAATAGTCTTGACGTAGCTGTTTATTTCAAACTAAAAATAACAATTATACATTTTTTAACAATTTAATATTTATTTAAATATTTGATTTGTAAACTGAATAAAATGTCCAAATGAAACTGGAAAAAATCAAAAGTTGAGAAAACTTTTAAGGTTAGAGGCAAATTAAACTTTTAAAGCTTAAGGCAACCAGCTTCAGGAGATTTTTGAGTTTTCTCAACTTTTTGTTGTATAAACTGAAAACAACAAGTTGCGAAAACTCAAAAATCTCCGAAGCTGGTTGCCTTAAACTTTTAAATTTTCTCAACTTTTGATTTTTTACAGTGAAATACTTATCATAGCATAAATAACTACTAACACGTTACAATAAGGTTTCTTATTTGTTAACTAAATTAGTTAACATGAACTAACAATTAATATTTCTACAGCATTTTTCATCTTTATTAATGTTAATCTCAACATTAATACATTTTAAAGCAATAGTTAATGCACAGTTAATATTTTATCAACAAACACCATCAAAGGTTAAAAAATGTATATTGCTCTTTGTTAGTTAATGCATTAGCTAGTGTGAACAAATGAAACCTTTCATTTTAAAATATAATATAAAAATATAATTATTACTTTTAATACCGGCTGTATATTACACTGTGTTAAAAAAAATTAAAATGCATCAGTTGAGATTCATTTAGACAGACCCTGTTTGTTGTGATATAAGGTCAGATCAAATTTTATTCAGAGGTCTATGATAAACTATAAATGTATCTGAAGGGTACAGATACATTTTCCTGCAACTGTACATTCTGACAGCTGCGACTGCTAGAAATATTCCTAGGGATTATTCGGCAGTCCTTTAACTTTAGTCCTTTAACCCTATCGTCCATACTCAAATCTTAACCCATACACCTTTGGCTTAGCAGTGGCATTTTGACATATTTAAAATGTCAGTCTTCCTTGAATTCATTCCTCCACAGACCATCCTAGAACACAGGTTATGTCTAGGGAGGAAAATCACAGTCAGTCAATGACAGACAAACACAGATAATCACACACCGGAGTGAAGACTGGCATGCATGTGACAAAGTTTCTGATCGATTCTTGACTAAGCTAAGCTCTATAGCTGTTGAACTCAAACAAGGACTTTACTATTTGTGAAGCTTTAGCTTTCAAAACTCAAAAACTGCGTGGAAAGGTCACACACCTACACGTGCTCGACCCATCAGTGTTAGAGTGTATAGATAAAAGCATCAATGCCACAAACTTAACTACATTTTCACTAGTGTGGGTACTTCAGCTGTTTTCAGAGTACTATACAATACTTTTCTAGTAAGTAGAAGTGCAACATTATAAAATGTTATTTTTATAAATGCTGCTTTTTGTTACATAGAATGCCTACAGTAATCAAATACCGTCTGTCCTGTTTCATACAAACTCATGAATCAATTTGTTTGTTTCAAAAAATTATTCTCAGTAGTGTTGGGAAGCCAGGTGTATTACAAAATAATTCACTAAAATGTAGCAAACTAACTAAAGTGTAGCTTAAAGTATACACTTTCAATTCTGCTGTTTGTCACTGTATTTTCGAGCTAAATAGATTCAAGTGTTTCTAGATTTACTACTATATTTACCACTTTACCAATTCATTTTCATTGCAGTCACCCAATCCACATTCTTTTTATGCCAAATAAATACTACTATGACTGTAAAAATTAAATATGATCTGATAGTTTTATTTTTAAAACGATATTGTCTATTTAATGCATTAAAATACTCCTTTCATTGTTTCACTTTAAATATTAAATCATAAATAAATTCACTGTTAAGCATTTTAAATTATGAGTAAATATTAGCTACATTTCTTCCTAGTATCTTCCTATACACCATGTTTCCATCTTGAGTGTGAATTTATTTTATGAAAAAAGTCAAAGCAAAGGGACTTTTTGATGCACATCAATAGGAATTTATTTGGTAAATGTGTGATAGCTCATGCAAGTCATGCAAAGAGAAAAAAGATATTGTGGCCATGAATTAAGAATTGATTCCTGCAACTTCATCTGTGCCCACATTTTATTAATTTACTTCATTGTTTTAGATAAATTGTGGTCCAGATGTGATTAATTCACTTCTTCATTTTAGGTAAATTGAGGCCACTGTGTACTAATTTGTCCCCTCATTTTAATTTAGAGAAATCTTTGCCACAAAATATTGTTTTTATTCCTGGATGTCATGTGTAAAGCTTCATATTTGTGCGTGTCTTCTTGCTAAATAATAAATCTAACCAACTCAAGTAAGTGCAGGTTTTTTTTTTTAAATTTGAAATTTTTGGATTTGTTTTTTGGAAAAAAATTGTTTATGTGATGAATATAATACATGGATGCCCAACTAGTGCTAAACTCAAACTTGAGAAACTCTCTCTCCATTACACGCACTGTCCTGTTATTAAGCAATAAAGTACAGAACCAAGCATCAGTGTCAACGGCACTTTACACTGAAGGACACATTACCATATATATGGAGTTCTGGCTGAACATACAAACACCTGTACTGAGTAAACACAGACTTTAATATCTCATCTCTCCCACATATCCGGAGCATAGATTTACTGACCGCTTCTAGAGCACAGATATTTAGACAGAGACATATGCAGGAGAGATGTGAACATTTAGATATGGAAACATTATCATTCTGTGTGACTGCATATATTTACAGCTTATGGCAGTGTGTAGTGAGGTTATTTTTACATATGCATCACACTGTAGTGCTTTAATGTGAGGTCACATGGCCAAAAGTATAAGAGGTAATAGTTCCTCCAGGACCCTGCTGTTAAAACTTCACAGGAGCCCCATCAAGCAGCTCTATTACCCATTTAGGAATAAATAACATGTTGGTATTCCTCTTATCAAAGGCCTCTCTGATCTCCACAAATATTGCGTGAACCAAACACAACCACAGTTATAAACACACACTCACTCACTCACACACACCCACGCCGTACCGGCATAAACCTAAGGTGGAGTATTTTACACACTGCGGAGGAGGGGATAAGTGGAGATGGAGCTTTGATGAATAATGTGAGCGCATTGCAGTGCGGTAAGCTTGTGTGTAAGTGTCTTGCGCAGATGGGGAACTCAGTGTTAAAGTGGAAAGTTCAGCACGTCATCCCTGTCATGCAAAAGCAGTACAAGCTCCACCATTGCTCACATTCAATATTTCATGAGCACTTGCCCTCCTGATCTCGCTAACGTACGCAACTGGAGTGTGTTATTGCTGTTTAAACTCCTACTGCCCCTGCGAAAGGGCCATCAGTGAGAAAGGGTCATCGGTTCCTGAGTAAATGTTTGGGTAAAAAGGTTTCAGAGTGATCTTATGCAAGATGAACATCTGAAATGGTTACAGAAGGAAAATAAAGGGAGAATTGAACACTCTTCCACAAATAAACACCTAACCTGTGACGAACCTTCTCTGATTCACTTGTAATATTGCAACTTTTGTGGTTACTGAAATGTTTTCAGTAAAAAGTCCCTATTAAGACAATGTGATGGGGGAAATATGAGATTGGTGAAATTACATAAATACATCCCTCTCAAAATGTTTGCGCTGTATTGTAAAAGTACTGCCTTCCCCCAGAAACTTTCCATTAGGTCAAAACTTCATCACCAGTTTTGCACTTGCCTTCAAAATCGCTAAACTTCTGTGAGAAAACAGCTTTTTGGGCAAAAGCAAAAGTTTTTGAGTGGATGCAAAAACATTGAAACATAATCTTCACTCCCATGTAAATTTTCCCATTACTCTTACTGGACTCTGTAGTTTTTTGAAAGCTGTTTTAAAGTATTGAATAATAATTATGTATGTATTCTAAGAACCCCAACCAATTTTATGTACTACCACAATTCTTCCTTTTTTATAAATATGAATAAATGAAAAGTGTTACCACATTTTGTTTAGATAGTAGGCTAGTAATACATAGTCAATTAAAGGTCAATTATAGGATTGCATTTCAACTGCCTCTAATAAGACTTAAAAGTCATTAAAAAGTCTGTGTAAATATTTAGCGATAACTTTTCTAAATATATTTATTTAAAATATTAAAATGTTTAAATATTTATTCCTTAAAAGTACTAAAAGGAATCTGAATCTTTAAGTAGAATTGGAATTGTGTCATGTTAGACAGACAGATGAAGAGCTTGGCTATATTTAACCATGTAAATGTATAACTATATATAACTATACTGAAACAGATGCCCTGAAAAATCTTGATAGCTTTTTTGATTTTTATAGCCCTAGGCCCTGTTAACAGCCAATCAAAAAACTAGCCAATCAGTAACACTCTTTCCCTGTGAATCATTTCACTCGTTCTGGTCCGCTGACACTGGGTTTGCTGACATGACTTTGGAGGTTGAGGTTTCGGAACGAGGGTGTTAGCAAAACGGCTGAAGTTGGCAAAATGGCTGGAATCGCCTACAGCGCTCAAATTCTCACCCCGTTTCTGAGACCAAGTGTCACTCACCTGTGCGCTGACTTTGCTTTTGCCCGCCACGGCTTGTTTGAGAGCCTGTCTGATGATGACGTGCAGTCTGAGCACCACGGCCTCAATGTCCTGCTCCCCCTTCATGGCAGAGGCGAGTGACCCCAGTTCCTCCACGTACGACCTCCAGTGAGGCTGCACCTCCGCCGCTCCCCCCAGACACGCCCCCATGGTGCTGACACACAGCGGGCGGCACGGTCGGGCCTCCAGCAGGCCTTGACAGTGCGGGCAGTACCAGAGCCTCAGCAGCAAGCGCCCGCAGTCCCTGCCCGCACGCAGGTGCTGGGTGGTGTTGACCACTTCAATGCCCAGGTTCAGCGCTTGCAGGAAGACCCGAGTGGCCAGGAGCGAGCGAGACAGCCGGGTCATCATCATCTTGGGAAATGATCCGAACACAGAGGTTCCCCTCCAGGCCCCACGGAGGCATTCTTCCGAGATGCCCGTCACTGCCCCGTTTCCAAGCAGATGCCGGTAGGTGAAAGGAAAAAGCCGGGAGAAGAAGGTGGAGACCATGTCGTTTACGTTAGCATCCGAGCCCAGGATGTAGAGAGACATTTCTAGGAATAACTGTGTGACGGCTCCGCTGGCTCTGGCCCCCAAACCGGGAAACTCCTCCCGTAACAGAGTCAGAGTGGAATTACGACCCAGACGGAGGACCATGTCAAAAGCCTCTGAAAAATAAGAGAAACAAAGAGATGAATGGAAGAGTGATGACAGAGTCTATAGGTCTGTCCACTAATTCTCATAAAAATGGTACAAAAGCTGTCACTGGGGCTGTACCCTTTCAAAAGGAACTAATATGTACCATTTAGGTTTTAATATGCACACTATATGCACAATTCAGAGATTAAAATGGTACAAAGGTGACAACTTTTTTTGCACCATTAAGCTTAGTTGAAAAATAGTCCTAAGTATAAATAAAATTTCTGCAAAAGCCGCAGACCAGAAAATAAGGGATGGACCAAAATGGCAGACAATTGGATTATATCAATGATATTGTGCTTTGTGACAGACTTCAATCCTTACAATGATTTTGACATTTACTCTCATTTACATTTTAAGAAATTGAACTTTATATGAATAAATGATTTCTTAGTGGCTCTAAAGCATGAAATTGGTCTACATTTTCCTGTGTTCATAATGCCAATTAAAGTAAGTAAATGTCTACATTTCCAGTTTAAGTGTTTATCTTGTGCCACTGACTTATCTTAGATGCAGCTCCAGTATACATTGTTTAAATTTCTATACTATTTATACTATATTATAATTTAAATTTAAATATAATAATTTTATGATTATTTAGGTATCATATTTCAATGAGAAGTTGAAAGTTACAGTATGTGAATAAAAAACACTGCTGCTCAATACACTACTGCTTTGAACTTTCTATTCATCAAAGAATCCTGAAAAAAAATGTATCATGGTTTCCACAAAAATATTACATAAACACTGATGATAAGAAGAAATGTATTTCAGAGCATTACATTTAGCATATTTGAACAATTTCTGAAGGATCATGTGACGCTGAAGAGACTGCAGTAATGATGCTGAAAATTCAGCTTTGCATCACAGGAATAAATTACATTTTAAAAAATGTAAAAAAGAAAACAGTTGTTTTGAAATGTAGTAATATTTTAAAATGTTATAGTATTTCTGATCAAATAAATGCAGCCTTAGTGAGCAAGAAGCTTCTTTCAAAAACTTTACAAAAAAAACTTACTGACCCCAAACTTTTGAATGGTAGTGTAGTTTGAAGCATTAGCCCTAACAAGACAACTGACACTAAAAGCTATTTGTTTACAAATTTGAAGGCAATATGAAGGCTCAAAGACAGTAAACTTCATACACATAACATAGGCTTATGACCTCCTAGTTCTGCCTTAAAAACTATAGGTGCAACTGAATTAAGCACAGACTAAGTTAGATATTAAGCTCTTAGTGTGAACTTTATAAATGGTTAGTGCATCTCTAACCAGAAGCAACATCAAGCAGGTTTGCTGGAGCAGGCTGAAGCTGAACTCTGCAGGATAGTGGCCCTCCAGGAACACATTTAGACACCCCTGAACAGAGGCACCAAACCTATTCATTGACACTCTTAAAACTTAACTGATGCAGAGAGGTCACTGACAAAAAAATGAAAAGAAAAAACCTTGGATACGCAATAATCCACAGAATCTCTTCCTCACAGATGCACACACAATCCTAATCCCCGAAAGACGATAAACAGTGAGAAAAAAGGAAGATGGAATTAAAGCTTCCCCTCTAGATGAAAACCACAATGTCCTTTTAAAACAACAAGGGTGCTTTTCAAGAGCCTTATAGCTTTAAAAGGTGTTCATTCATCCGTGCTGGATGCTGTGAGAGAGATGCTGAGATCTCCAGAAAACGGAGCACAAAGCGACGAGACATAATCAGTGACATCTGAAAGCTCTCAGTGAAGCCTTATCAGCACGCAGGCAAAGAGGGATTGCTACTGAACCCACCCAGACTACCGGGGAGACCAGAGACGGGAGGCTGAGGGGATTTGGGAGCATGTGGAGAGGAAAAATGAAGGCTACAGGGAGTGAGGAAGAATGACAGAGAAAAGAAATATGAGTGAAAGAGAGGAGAGAAGGGCCTTGGGTTCGTCATCCAGACAGTGTAAAGGTGATCGAGAGGAGGGGAGTCTGCAGAGCTGTGATATAAGCATGCTGACGAGCAGACTGTTCACAGCCACATACGTGAAGAGCTCCATCCATCTCTCCCAGGGAGTCTGGCTCCCAGGGGCACAGGATATTACATCAGCACAATACGGTGGTGGAGTTTATGGATCGCACTGATTGAGATGAGATAGAAATCACTTAGCACTATATCACAGAGCAGTTAAAAGTCTCAAGGTGCTCTTAGACAACCCGGAAATTCACTCTCAGTGGCCATGCTCGGAATAACGTACTACATACTCATTTTTAATCACATGATATCTGCAGTATACAGTATGCATGTTGTGCACTGTTTGCATGGAATAACCAGATGACCTTTCACTCAGTATTTAACTGGACTATTTTTCCCAAAGGCTTTTTCCAAGTATACATAAAAGAAGGTAACACTTTAGTTTAGGGACCAATTCTCACTATTGCTTATTAGAATGCATTTTACAAGCATATTGACTGTTTATTAGTACTTGCAAAGCACATATTAATGCCTTATTCTGCATGACAGCATTTTAGTTCCTTTAATCCTGTGCCATACCTAAACTTAACAACTACCTTACTAACTATTAATAAGCAGCAAATCAGGAGTTTGAGGTCATATAGTTAATATTCAGTTAACAGTGAGAACTGGTCCACAAACTAAAGTGTGACCAAAAAAAACAAAAAAAATTTTACTTT
>JAUZSZ010000116.1:21136109-21149512 GCA_034780575.1 Labeobarbus marequensis | reverse complement strand
CAGCAGTAGACACTCTGTACTGTGGCCTGGCCTATATTAACATGGCCTCACTGACAGAGAGACGAAAAGGACAAATGCAGAAAAAAAGTAACTAACTAAACTACATCTGGGGATTCTGCATGTCGTAAGCTCAAATGATGTGTGAGATGAGTTTTCACTGATGGCTTTCGGAAAGTGATGACAATGCTGATGGCTTTTTGTTTTTCCTTTCGCTTTTCGACCTAAATTACATAAAGATGTGTTCCCAAACGCTTGCTGAAGACAAGCCTGTTCTTGCTCTGAACTGCAAGCAAAAATGCAACTGGTCTGAGCTTGTTTGGCTCAAGACCAATTCTCAGACAGAGTATGCAGAGACATGCGAGATTACGGAGGGATGTGAGACAGGTGAAAGTTTAAGGAAAAGCTGAGGGAGAGAAAACAACAGGAAGCCACTGTGCTGTTGTCTGCACAAAGAGAACGTGACTTGTGATGACAGCTTGCTGTCAGTGAGGCAAAGAACTTCTTTGTGAACATTACTGTGATAACAGTCTACATTACATTCATTAATCATCATTACACACATTATTACACTCCAAAGACAACATGAAAGCAAACTTTATGACTATTTACTCTCTCAATGTCCCTTGTAGTACATGATTTATCAGTTCCCACAGGAGGGGAAAATGTTATTAACCTGCATTACTATTCTCTTTCAAATTTTTGATCTGATTGGTCAGCTGTGGAATTTTGTAGTTAAATATTTGTGCGACTGTTTTTCCATTCACAGTCCCATACAGCTGATTGCTTGTAGCTCTTGTATCACTACACACGTCCTTTCTTCTTACATAAAATAATTCAAACTCAACTCAATCTCATATTCATTTACTAATCTATTTTTGTAGTCATGTAATAAGCAGTAAAAATGGACAGTCAGCCAATCATTAACACAAAATAAACCCTGACAGGGTGCATTATAAAGTCATTGTTTTTGTTTTCTTTGCGCACAAAAAGTATTCTTGTAGCTTCATAAAATGGACGGAATGTAAACGCACAATTTCTGTGATTGAAAGAGCATGAAAATCTGACTAAATCTCCTATGACAACTTGCAGCATTACATAACATCGAAAAGAACACAAGTAAATGGCGTAATCGCTGTTTTCAATGTTTGTGGAGTAAATATTTTTATGTAGTTTTTTTAAAATGGCAGGCAGATGTGTTTGGCCAATCAGCGCACACGTACATCACTGATAGTTCCTACATAATTGTTTTAGACCCTGCTCTGAAGTAGGAGCTAAATTAGTTCCCCAAATGGAGTTCCTAGAACTAAAACCGTTCCTAGTTCCTGTGATGTGAACACACCAAAAAAGTGGAAACTTCCGCCAATAATTCCAAGAACTATGAACAGGTTCCTCTGGTGCGAAAGCCCCTAATGAAGCAAATGAAGTTAATTTGAACAAAATAATGTGCCACCAAAAATATTCACTTTGTAACTGTGTAAGAATTATCATTGTTTAAAGCCACAAAAGGCTTTCAGAAAAGTGTCTTAAAGACAACATCTCAAATCCTCACATCTACAAGAAAATATATAAGCACACTACAAAATGACTACTTTAAAGTCTATAGTACAAAAGACTGCATGCAAGCAATAGAGAACTCTCTCCAACTTGCATGTCGGAGGGACAATAGCACCACGGCTTTAATTTAGGTACTATCGTGTCTCTTTCTTTGCACGGTGTGTCTTTGGATAAACTAATCAGTTTGACTGCACTGTGGCTTTCATCCCAGAGAGAGAAAAAGAGGGTGAGGGGCAAAGGAAGGAATGATTGGAAAGAGGGAGTCGTTCTAGCTACAGTTTAACATCGGATATTTGCATCTAAATGCTGACATTTAAAAAAAATCCATATCTCAGCTTGTGGCTCTGAGGCCATTATCTTTTACTATACATTTAGCGTCACTGACTGTAATTATTGTTCAATAAATTACAGCAAATTGTGTTTGAAGGAACAGAGAAAAAACTAGCTCTGTCAGAAGAGAGAAACAGCAAAAGGAAACTAATGTGCGCTACAGCTCACCCAGGTTGCTGAGGTGGCAAGCGGTTTGAGCTGCAGGGCCACAGCTCCGCTCGCAGGCACCGGTGAGCTGAGTAAAGATTAATTTCTCTCCCTGCAGCAGACTGATGGGAAAGCTCCAGTGTGGGCTCATCCGGTTCTCATCAGAGCCCGTTATTTAACTGGGAACTCAGAGCGTGTGTGCATCAAGGCCAGGTAATGGGTCCTTTTGCTTTTGCTGGTATAAGTGAAAAGTGTCTCTTTTTTGCCTGCAGAAGCAAAATTACCAAGAAACACTCACACTTTCTGTTTCCCTTTCACACACTTACACTTTTCATTATTCTCTTCACACTGCAGCATGAGTGCTCTTGGGGTATTGCTGGTAGCTAGGGCACAACACAGGGAATCTCAGGATGAGGCTTTATAAATATATGGATGACAGGAATGCATTTCAAGTCCACAAGCCTTGGTGACGATATACAGCAGGGAAGGGAGGAACGCTGTGAAGAGAATTTTAAAAACGAGCTACGTAAATTATTTAAAATGACAAACTGAGAATTCAGCCTTGCTTTTAGAGATAGACCCGGACGCTCCTTGATCTCCAACGCCCTCGCTGTGGCAATCAGCCTCTGAAAGCTCGTCTATTATACATGGAAGGTAACGGAGGGATATAACAGGTAGATCTGCACATGCACTTCCATTGCCTTGTCTGCTGTCTGCACCGTTTTCTCCCACCCATCCTGACTCTGATGGGATGTAGGGTTCAGCCTTGTGCGGCTGGCTGCGTTTTCATTATGGCGAGGCGAAGCGCAATGAGAGAGAGAGCAAGAGAAAGAGGGGGAGGGAAAGAAGTAGTAGTAGTCAGCATAAGCATTTCTGTCTGCCAGCCAGTTGGGGAGGGACAAGACAAATGGCAGCAAAACGGAGCAGGACTCTAATCAATACGTGGCTCTCCTGATGAAACAAGGCCAATAAATCACTGGGCCAGGCAGGCCAATGTGGGCCCCTCACCCTCCACCACTTACTCCAAAAAGCCCATCACACCATCAACATGGTTATCAGCGGTATAACTTCCACTGCAACAGGTGGTCAGTGATGATTAGGGGCTGTTTGTGATGGTCGGGTGGTTGATCTGAGATGGACCTTAACATTCCAGCTGAGGAACATTTCTAGGCAGTCAAAACAAATGGAGCCAGATCTTCTTCCTGTAATGCTATAAGATGGTGAAGGTACATGGTCACTGGGCTAGCACAAAGAGCAGCTTACACAAAATACCAGGGACAAGGCTAGTGCTAATCTGTTTTGAATAGACGGTGAACTGCTTTGTCGAAGAATGAGCTGTGCTGTAAAAAGAATAAAAACCCAAATAATTGTTCATAATTGTTAAGCACTTCCCATTATAATATACAGCGAGGCTGGACTTAACAGGGACTGATGCATAAGCTTCACTGGTTACCAGTTGTCACAAAAATTTTAGTAGTTGGTGCCAATTCCAGTGAAAATTCAGTTCTCAAAACCAACTGTAATACTAGAGAGCAAAACCAATGTGCTATTGAATAATGTATATTTTAATACAAATATTAACCAATTTAAAATAAAAGCATGAATATTATTCACCTCACAAAATTTCAGGTTGTGCAAAAATCTAACAATCATACAAAGTGATCCACTTAACATTCAGAATTTTGGGTAAAAAAGTAATTAAATATAAATTGCAAGTGCTTAAAATTTGTCTTTACTACATGATTATTAAATGTAATTAATTATAGCTACAATAATCTATATAATTCTTCAGTGCTACCTGCGGTTGGACTGAAAAGCAGACTTGTTCCAATAAATTATCCATTTCCTTTTTTTAAGGCCAAGGTTTGTTTCACAATCTTGTGTGATTTGTGGCAAGAAAGCTGCATATATTCTTTTAGGTACACATACAGCATTCACACTGTGCTTGTAAGCAGTGCTTCACAGCAGAAATAGTTTCAGCACTGAGCATAATTCTGCAGGATGTATTCTGCAATATAGGCTTCTATGAAGCAACGTAAAACAGAGGAGTGAACTACTAATGTACACAACAATTCAAAAGTTTTAGGTATGTAAGATGTAATGTAATTTAAAGTAGTTGCTTAGGCCATGTTCAGAGTGCAGAATGTGAAAGTGCAATATGTGACTCAGATCTTTTTTTTTCATCACAGTGTAAACACTTACACACTCTAGATGAAGATGTGTAAAACAGAACCTAAAGAGCTTATTAAAGTTATCATGAAGAGCTGATGATCATCACACTTCCTAGCTAGCATGGTTGTTAATTTTCGCATAACATGTTGTCTTAAGCTATATTTGAAACTGCAAGACCTTATGCACAGATTCAAAGTCAGTACATATCTGATTTCCACCCGTTTACATTCACTCAAGACACAACCGACTGGGTTTACGTTTGCACCTCATAAAGATGGGCATTTACAGATCACACGCACACAGCCGCATTGCCTGGGGAGCGAGCACTCCTCACTGAGCGCATGCACACATGGGTGAGCGATCTGACAGCGGCTGCTTTCCAACAAACCTGCACACCAGGTTCCCTGAGGCCGGCGGCTTCTGTTTATGATGCGCTCCTGCACCACCCGGACACCCAAAAACATCCTTTGTAGGCACAGCCAGACGGCCGACTGATTAGCAGCTAGGACACACCACAGTGGAGGCAGCAGAGTGGAGCAGGACTGAGCGTCCCTTGCGTGACAGTACGCCTGACTACTCGGACAAAGCACGGACAAGACAGCCAATCAAGAGGGGTACTGAAAGCACTTGCTTGGTTCAAATCTCAGCACTGTTGAAAACAATACCATAGAAACTCATGCAGATTACCTCAGCCGTTCCTTATGGTGATGGGACATCCTTAAAATTTGAGGTACTCTAAATTACCTGGCTTGCACACAAAGGAAAAAGCTGGTGTATGATCCACATCCAGGCTTTCAATACGCCAGAATTCTGTAGGACTTGTGCCAGCAATAGTGCTGAGGGACATTGGTTAGTTTTAAAGTCAGCATGAAATGAAAATTCAATCTTCCAATGAAAACACAGTCTTTGTGGTGATGCACACCGCTTACTCCCATCATTTAGTCTGCTTTAACTCCACTGCTTTCTTACAAGCTTATATTCGAATGCAACATCCGTCAAAATCAAATGGCTAGAACCAATTTCTCAACCTTTTTTTTTTTTTTTTTTTGGATAATCAGTTTGACTCAGATGTACGTCACAATAGGGAAGAAATGATCTGTCACTACTTCCGTTGGAAAACAGCAGTACAATACAATTAGAAAAAAGATGCAGCTTGATGGGAAGTGTAGCCTGATGGGCCACCAGAGTTTGCATCTGGGTTCCGGTTATTTCCTAATTTCCCTGTAGCACACATTCTCCCACCGACCTTTTTCATGTTATTTCCTGTTGTTGCCGCTGCAAAAATCCCAATAAAATGAAAAAGATGGTAGAAAGGAAAGACCAACATCCGACAGATGTTTCACAATATCGTAAAAATTATTAAAAAATGATTACAGATGGTGAAAAACTACAGAGAGGAGCGAAAAAGGACCCTCACACATCAAACATTTACAGTGTTCTTTGGGTAAGACACGGTTAATAACATCCACACCGCTCCATCTTCAGATCTCCTCAGGGGTTTGCTTCAAAGAGGCAAAGTCTTTCCTAAGAGAGCATCATGTGCACCAAAGGAAGCTCTGACTTCACCTTTAACTGGTGAAGAGGAAGAACCTGCGATAAATGGTCAGAGAGAAGTGACAGCGCAACATAGAGAAATCCAGTCTGATAGGGTCTGACGTACAGTAGATGTGTCAACAGCTACTCTGAAGTCTAACTAAAACAAATAAACTCTGACTGTTCAGAGAAAGTCTGTAAATAATAGGGCTGCATGATTAATCACACTTTAACCATGATCACAATTTCTGCTTCTTATGATTAGGCGACATTGGCCCACTGGTTATTTATCTGGAACTGTATACTCTAAATAATCAGGATTATCTATTTAACCATTGTGCAGCTCTTAAATAGTCAAGGCACTAGTACTCTACATGTGAGAAAAGCAAACGTTTGAACCAACTCTTGCATTTCCCTAAACTAACTCAACACCCACCTGCAGAAACAAGAAGCAGGCTTTTCTGGAAAATTATAGGCCTTTCATATCAGTCCATATTGTGTCCCCATCTTTACAAAAGAGATTAAAACTTGAATGCTATCACACTTCCTCCAGACCACCAGTCAATACACAACAGGCCACCATCTTCAAGGAGTGAGAGAACATCAAAATCACCAAGATTTAGCATTCCTGTCAGAGGACTACAACCAAAGGTTCATTGCTGTAGCAGCTAACACCATTCTTTAATGACTTTTCCAAGTATACAGATCTAGCACCACATCAAAACAGAAGATTCCCGCTCGTACAGTTTACACAGACCTTGATTTTCCAGTAAACAGTTGTCCATGTTATCTGAGAAGAATGACTTGAGATGCTGTAATAACAATACTGTCTGCATCAGTGACAGCAGGTGTGGCGGCCACACAATTGTTATTTATGATTCATACAAAAAGATAGCAAAGCCCATAGCAGGGCAAGAGAATATGCTGACTTGATGAATTTTTCAAAATCACATAGCCGACATATTGGTTTTAAGATAGCCATGAATAATTAGGCTAGTTTTGGGTTCGCCTGAATCAGAAATCAGCTAGAGGGGTCACAGCAAAACACAATTATGTACAGTGTAATGGATTATCAAAAAAAAACAAAAAACATACTGTATAGGATGGAGACTTGGTTCTATACATGTAGGGCGATGCAGTCAAGAATGAAGGCAGTTGAATGTTAGCTTGCAGTGACGGGTTTAAGTTGACTAAAAGGACTGGAGAAGTCCAGCATTCATCAGTTATCCAGTTATGACATTTTTTTTTAAAAATTACAAAGTAAAAAAAATAAAAATAAAAATGAAACATAGTATCGGATTTGTACATACATTTGGTGAATTTTCATTTCATGCTGACTTTAAGTGGCCATTAACATTGAATGCATTTGCATTTAAGACATGAAAGGGGTGGGGGGAACACGAGATCTAGGGACGACCTTTTATTAAACCAGACATAGCAATGCTCAACCACGAGAATCTGCAAAAGATGCATGGCCCAAACACAACAAACACATAAGTCTAGCACGTTTACACAGAAAAACAGTGCAGTGGAATGCAACAACATCTCCTGTTTGAACAGTGCCTAAAACGGGATGAATTTAAAGACCTAGCTTCTCAGAGAAGGTTTCTCCGATCAAGAGGTTGCTGTATAGCTACTTGATTAGTTGCAACTGTGATCTAGGAAGCATAGTGAATTCATTTGTAAGGGTGAATTACAACAATGAGGGAGAAATTTGATTACAAGTATTCCCACCACAGCCTAAAACAGCTAAGACTAACAACAGGCTTCATCTTAAACTCAACATAGGACTTCAAGAGCTCCTCCAGCACTGCCCGGATGCTCTGCAATTATGTGGCAAGAGCAGGATTTACTGCATCACGTGCCCAAATAAAGTTTGCATCTAAAAGGTTGTGACAGCAACGAAGGGCATTAGGAAATTAATTATTGGATTCAAGTACAACACTTAAAGGGCTTAGCTTGCAAGACTGAGCAGTATTATTTGATTAGCGCTATCAGGAATGCAGATCAACTTTTTAAAAAATTGGCAGGACACATCTGAACGAGCTGCCTAAAACGATTACCTTCACCACAGCAGTGTCTCAAACCCTGCCTGTCCTCCTAACCCTAGGTAGCCAGCTCAAAAGCGTTTCAAACAACCGTCAACTTCACAAAAACATTTTTTTCACGGCTGCTAAAGCCAATAAACTCATGTTTGAATCGCTAATGTGCGTGGCACGACTCGTTTAGCAACAGCTGGCCAGTATTAACAGGAAGTTGACTGCATACCTCAACTAATTACAGCTTTGGTGGTGTTGAGAAACTCGGAGCTTTCTGCAGAGTGGCTCCCCAGTTTTTAAATAAACGCTCCACTTATGCAGCATTTGAGATATATCGTCGACATGCGCCCTGTTGTCAGACTCAGGCTGATCATTACTTACACACTCGATTACATCTTCTTTAAAGTAACGCGTAGAGTGCCATACATACCAATCGGTTGAGCCTCCTCCGTAACATCTTTAATTCTTCTGTCTTCTTTGGTATCTGAAGACACTGTCGAGCAGCTTTGGTTGCAGTCAACTACAGGCTAGTTGAGCTTGATGATGAGTAAGTTTGCATGTATGACGGCAAAATGCGTCCTATTTAGCTATCTACTTTCTAACCTGTTTCCCCGAGCTATATGCAATGCGGCGGTGAAGCTACATCGTTTCCATATTAATTGAATCCTGTCCTCTCTAACCATTCGCATTCTCCTTTTTGGATACTTTGCGCGTCGCTAGTAGCGGGAGCTCCCCGCGCGCGGGGTTGAGACACTCAGCGGCATCCTGTACTCTGTGTGCCCTGTTGCTGAGCCTCCAAATAATTCACCGCATTCGCCTCCCCACGGTTAACCGACTGCACGCGAGGGGGAAAAGCGATGGCGGTCTCTTGAAGGTGCGGATTTCCACTCGTGTGCCGCCGCCCCCTCCTTTCGTTCAGATTCCTGTCAAACACATTTTACTCTCCTAGAGCCGCTACGACAACAAGCCCCGCCCCTCGGTGCAGTCGTCACATGCCGCAGGATTCTGGGAAATGTATTTTTGGTTGGGTACGATTTTTTTTGTTGGTTTTTTTTTTTGTTGCATTTCTCAAAACTTGTGCAGTTTAAATTAACGTCGTGAACATATTGTATTTGTAATGTTTATGTAATTGTCATTATAAGGTTAAGGGGAGACACTGCAGGTGAATAGGGTAAAAAAAAAAATTAACTAGCCTAATAGTTATCGCCTTACCTAGTTGACTGATTACATTGATAATTGCAAACATTTTTGTATTACAAGTTTTCTAAAATGTTAGGTTTAAATATGCAAATGAGGCATTATTCAATGAAATATATGCGCTAGTAATTTGCATACATTTCTAGTACAAAAATCTGAACACTGGATGAAGTCAGTTTCAAAATTCTTGTTTAATTTTTAATTTTTTTGACATATTAGAGTCAAAAGGTTTTATCACTCCATAATTCAGAAAACACTATATTTTCAATCTCAAAATTGACAGGTGCATGAAAATACAGTGTTTTTGCCTGCAGTGTCTCCCCTTAAAAGGAAATACTCTTTACTCTGTTTTATTTAAACTGAGATGTTTTTGTTTTTTGCTTTTCTTTATTTGGCAGTATATCTTGTGACAAAGCATGGAAATTCCAGAATACATTTTTTATATAAATAACAAGGTCAAAGTCAAAATAGTCATTAAACTAAATTTCAAATTCAATTCAATTCAATATTGTATAATATAGTAATAATAATAAATCTAATAAAAAATATTTATTTTGCAGTAAGCTACGTTGTTTAGTGTATGCTGTAGTATCGTAAGACTCAGTTAAGCTCAAACACTGAATGTGACATACAGTATATGTAATAGGGTATCACATTATTTTATAGCATTTTTACATAAATTAAAAACACCACTATCTAACATAGAATATTTCAGATCGACGATGTGAATCACTGTGTCAGTGCCATAATCTTAAATAACAGACAATCAGTTGCATTGTAAATAGACTACATGAACCATTAATAATACTACGTGGTTGTATCTGGGATGAGAGAAAATGCATTTTACCAAAAGTGGCCTACTGAATAATGGACGTCCTCGCTCACCCCTGTCAGCCAGTTGATAGATTTTTTTATAGCACCACCATGTGGTTCACATTTACATTACAAGCACGTTATATAAAGCATTTACCCAACTAAAAAGGCACATTTAGTAATAAATAGCAGCACATTTGCACATTCATAATTCTGTCTATTGGTATATTCCTCTATAATTTTATTATCATATAGTTATTATTCGTTCATTTATTTGTCTATTACTCTATGTATGTACTGTCTGCACTGGAAGCTGATTTCTGATTCAGCGAGACTGATCTTTAGTCTATCTATTGATTTAATTTAATTTAATTTAATTTAATTTAATTTAATTTAATTTAATTTTAGAGAGTGTGTTATCAGCTCTAGTTGTTCAGTTGAGTATTCTTCAGTTCTGTTCTGAGTAACAGGGATACTGAATTCATGATCTATATTGTTACAGATCTAAATTATTATTTAGTTTATGCATAAACATGCCCAGTCACTAAACAGCAGGAATAAAACATTAAAGCCATCCAATAACTTTTTCCTTTTACGATTGGGACTCACATTGTGACTTATCATCTGCAGAAAAAAACTCATACAGACACACAATGATAGACTTAACGGTGTCATAGAGGATTGTGAAAATATTTCACTGGAATTTGATTATGGTCTTCATTGCATTTTATGTTTATGTTTTGTGTTTTATTTCTTTATGTATTTATTCACATTCAATGTCAGTTCATGTATTAATTTAGCTAATAAAACTGTATTTAGAGTACTGTACTTCTTGCTTTGTCAATACAAAAGTCAATAAAAAATAAAAGTACCCAAATGACAGCTTACGCATTTTTTTTAATACAAAACCCTAATATAGGCTAGATAATATAAGACCTGGAACATAGAGGGGTGAAAACAATATTAATATATATTTTTTAAACTGATATTTATGAAAATAAACCATTATTTAAAGCAAACCATTAAAAGCAGGTAAACCGTATAAACCATTTAAAATAATCATTATTCCATTATTCAAACCATTATTCAAAGTAAACTATTCAAAGCATGGTTCTTTATGGAACCTTATGAAAAAGGTTGTATTTAGCACCAAAAAGTGTTTTGCTATTGCTACAAGCAGAGGAACCCATTTCTGGTACCGTTTTTCTTAAAAGTGAACCAACCGCAACTACCCGTTACACCTTAGAAACTGCCTGACAGTCACTCAGAACAACTATGTCAATGAATTTGGCTATATCACAAACATGCAATCATTTATGCAAGCATTACATGCATCTCAATGTCATATACTTTAAAAAAACTGTTTTTATTGTGACCTTTAATAGGCTGATTGTCCAAAAACATGCACACACATTCATTCGTTAATGACAGCTGATAATGCATAATAAGTAACCAATTCAGCTTTTAATTGTTTTTAATTATGTTAATCATTTTAATTTAATTTCCATGATTTGCTACTTTATCATCAGTGGAAAATGATATTAGGGCATTCGTTCGCAGCCTTTGTTACTCTAAGGTCTTCCATTATCAAATTCACTATTCAAAGAGCTTGTGATATTTCCTGATCTGAAATTATTATTAAAAAAAAAGAAAGTTATTGCTAGTACAAACGTAAGAGAAGATACTAATTTTTGACAGTTGGACAGTTTTGTTGTTGTTGTTGTTGTAACGTGAGGAAAAAATGCTCAGCAGTTCATGTAAATCTCATAATGTTCTCCATAATAAGAAATATGTTTCACATGTTACATGCTATACCGGCCATTCGTCCAGGGTGTCCCCGCAGTCTATGGCCCCAGATGCTGGGAAGGGCCTCAACATCCCCATAGCTCTAGAGAGGATACGCGTTTTGGAGAATGCATGGATGTTACATGTTGCATGGACGTTCCTTGAAAGTTTATTGAGGTCCCCTAGTGGGCCACAGCATACTGTACAGCAGACAACCAATGCACAAGAGAAAACACCTTCTCATTCTAGAAAGCATTTTAATGGACAGCGATCTGTGAAATGAAGGTTGAGTGATTAACATCCTCATTTGTAAGTCGCTTTGAATAAAAGCATCTGCTAAATTAATAAATGTAAATGTATTATTGTTTGCCTGTTTTATGAAAGAGAAGGTTGTACATTTTAAATGAGTTCACTCTCTAAAAATGACGTTTAATAGTACAGTTACATATAGATGGACTTAAAGTTAACACACATATATATACACACACTTTTTTCAGTACATTTTAAGTTTGTTTTCATGGACTTTTCTAGTTGGTAATACTTTCTTTTATATATGACAGTGATGTAAGGTAAAAAAAAATAATTACAATCAATTAAAAATATATAATATATAAACACTGCACCATTTACAATAAGCATGAAACTGTGTTATTTGTGGTATCACTGAGATACTAGGCTATTACAGTTTTTATTAATTACTATATTGAGTTTGTTTTTATTTTTAAATTTATAGTTTTCATTTTAACTTTACTTAAATGTTTTGTAATTTTGCTGTTTTGTCATTTTATTAGTTTTTTTTGTAATGTATGTCTATATAGTTGTGTAGCTATATAGATTTGTGTATTTTTTAATACTTTTAGTTGAGTTAAAGTAAATGAGAACGAGAAATGTAGCAAGCTGAAATAACATGTTTAAGTTTTTGTTATTATTATTTCAGTTAACCTTTTTTTTAAGCAACGAAAATCTTTTATGGTTGTAGTTTTAGATAACTATAATAACCCTGGCATGAGAATATTTCAAGTTTCCCATGGTGACGTTTTATTAAAAATTAGCTCGTGCTTAGTAAATGAATCTGCAATATGTAATACACCCACACGATGTCGCCCTAATGCAGTAAGTGTTGGCTCGTTTGATTACACGTTCAAACATCATACAGGCAACACTTTACATCCTTAACGCTTTTACACACTTAGTTTGCTGGTGGAAATCATAAATATTCAGGGCTACAGAATAGTGTAGGAAATATGGTGAGCATTTTGTACATGAAATGTGTAATTGAAGCATTTCTGTACTTAAAAACCTGTTTGTATTGTGATCGTAAATAGGCTAATTTTCTAAATACACGCACACTTTATTCATACCTTAATGACATCTGAGAATAATTAATAAGATACAAATTCAGTTTAATTGTTTTTTAATGATCTTTATTTTCACTTCATTACCACGATGGCTCACCGTTTTTGCTTTGTTTTATTAATAATAGCACTGATTCATTTAAGAATATATATATATATATATATATATATATATATTAATAACTTGTTTAAAAAGTATAGTTTATACAGTCTTTTGTGTGTTTATGAGAGCAAAAAGAGGCATTTACATCTGGCATTCCATCACTATCTCTTCCCACAGTGACACTGAGCTCTAGTCGCTCTAACAGGTTGTTATTCTCCATGACAGGACCTCCTAAAAGTTGCACAACTTCCTCAGACATTAATTTTAGGGGAGGCCCCTCACTTTCACTCCCTGTACACATCCCTCATTCCCACACTGGGTCTTTGTCAGCAGTTCCTGTCCCTGGGCGAGGTGTGGCGAGCCGTGGGTCTAGGG
>JAUZSZ010000116.1:21110915-21121261 GCA_034780575.1 Labeobarbus marequensis | reverse complement strand
GAAGAGATAGATATCAGATGAATTAAATGATTTCCTTTCTGTGAAAAGAAATAAGTGTGACAAAGTAGTATAAGATAGATAATTGGAAATTTTTCACAAATAGGGTACAAAAAAAATGTGTCTTTTTCCTTTCTTTTTAAATGGTCAGTGGCATTTAACTTTGAGAAAATGTTTTTGTCCACTAGGAAGTAGATTTTACATGAGTTGTTTTATTTTTATTTTTTATTCATTTTAAATTAGATTGGAAATTTTGTAAAATATACAAAGGGTACATAAAGTTTAAAACCTGGTTGTTATTTTCCAATAAAATACACACACACACACACACACACACACACACTCACAAAAACATTGAATATAGACTCAAAATCACTGAAGCATAACAATGAAATGTATCAAATTAAAAACGAGATTGAAAATTACCAAATTACCATTATGTTTAAAACATTATCTAAAATATTGAATTTTTTCACAGCACAAAACACCATATTTCTGTCTGTAATAATTTAAAAAACATTGTCCAATATAAAATATTGTCCCAAAATAATGAGACTGCAGGAAAGTACCAATTGCATTTATCAGTTTGTGATTACAATTCTAAAATTGAATCTGCTCTCTTTTCTACATATTTTTTTCTCAGGTTGTGGGCGTCCAGCATTCCCGGTTTCACTGCCTGTCTCCGTGGTGACTGAGCGCTGAATCGCTGTAACCGATGGGACTGTCACCCATCCATCTTCACTGGCCTGGCTGCAGATTAAAGCAGAAGGATGTATAAATCAGAACACTAATGAATAGCTCTACTCAGCGGAGGAGAGAGGCTTACCTATTTTTCTCTGCCCACTCAGTGGCTCCCACTGATCTCTTCCAGCAATCGTCCCTCCTGAAACTCTCTAGCCAAAGCAGAATGGCTGTCAAACACTGTCTTTACTTGACAAGTTAGTTGTTAAACACCCCCCTAACTAAACTAGTCTTTCAACACTGTGGGCGGCACCAGGTATCAGTGAGAGAAAGGCTGGGTGAAGCGTCGGCCTCTCTGAGTGTGTAATCCTGGCCTGCTGATGGTGCTGGGGGGCAGTTTGCTTAATTGGGTTACAGAATACTTTAATTACTTCACTTTCCCACATTCTTGCTCTGCTCACAGACACAATGGTGGCGCGGTGAGAAACTGCAGCCCAGAGCCCTGGAGTGCAGCTGCAGGGTAATTATCATTACGAGCTCCATGCATCTGTATACAAACAAGCCCACAGCTGCTAACTCTCTGACACTGACGATACATGGCACATTGAGTGGCACTGATGGCAATGTGCCTGTGTATTCATCTGTATAAGGTTAGCTGACATTAAATACTTATGAAAAGTTGATGTTTTATGCTGTGATGTGATCTCAAACTATTTCAAACAGTTTGCTCTTTCTTTCATAATATTATATTATGCATGTTGCTTCAATGAGCTCATTAAGAGTAAAAGACTGCATGGAATATTTATATTTTATTTGTCAATGGTCACATTGCAGGATCATTTAAAAAATTAACTAATGAAGGCCAAAATGTATGGAAGGCATTTCTGCTTCAGAGTAAAAAATAAAAAAGCTTTACAATAAAAAAATGCAGTCACACTGTGAGAGATAAAAATCATAATCATAAAGGCACAATTGTGAGACCTTTCTTTTTTACTCTGAACTAGAAACTGGTAAACAGGCAAACAGCTAATAAGATTATTGTTATTATTATTATTATTATTATTATTAAAGTTTTTTAAATCAAATATTATATAAAATAAATAAAAAAGACAAAATATAATAAAATAAATTTTCTTGTAAAATAAAATAAAAGTATTATACATAAACAACGATTCATTTTTTATTATTCAGAAAGAATGCATCAATAGTGACATTTATTACATTACAAAATATTTATATTGCAAATAAATACTGTTGTTTTGAATGTTCTATTCATAAAACAATTCTGCAAAAATGTATCTCAATTTTTCACAATAAAATTATGCAACACAAGTGTTTTCAACACAACTAATAAATAGAAATGTTTTTTGAGCAGTGAATCAGCATATTAAAATGATTGCTGATTTCTCATGTGACCCTGAAAATGTAGTAATGGCTGCTGGAAATTTGCCATACATATTCAATGGAAAACAGTTATTTTAAATTGTATTACACACTGTAAAAAATCCAATTAACAAAATGTTGGAAGGGCAAAAATATTTAAGTTGAACTAATTCTATTGCTTGGGCTTAGTTGAGAAGACATATTATATTAAGTCTGCACAAATATATTTAAAAAACATTAAATGAATGGTTATTTTCAAATCCAGTCAACATTCAGAATGCCAAGGTTTGACTGAACTAATAAAAACAAATCCAACTAACACTGAGATCATTTCACACGTGCACGAGCCTGAGTGACTTTTTCGGGAGAAACATAGGCTACAGCGCCACCATCTTGATCCCATAGGAAGTCCCACTAAATAAATGTTATTTTTTTAGATTAAATTTAACGATGCAATATATTCGATTTCGAATCGTCAGCTAACTTAAGTCAAATGGCACTGAATAAATATTTGAACTTAACGTTAGACTGAATTTATCAAAACGTATATTTAAAAGGTGTAAATGTTTTATTTAAAACCTATATATTTATACACAAACGTATAACATATAAAAACATTTAATAAGACTTGTATGGTAGGCTATGTCTGAGGGAAATTTACATGAAGGGATTGTGGTCTTTCAACTTTTTTTTATACATAAAACACTTAATATCAAAAGCTGTCTTACTATAATGAATGTTAGCTAATTTTGGCTTGTTGTATGATATTTTTTGCATTTCCATGACGTGAAAAAAATGAAGAGATCGCGCGGTCTTTCTTTCTTTTATATGCCATTAACCGAAATCTATGAAACGGTAACTTAATGTAAACCACAGTAATGTGCTCATTTGAAGTTAACATGGGCGTGTTGAATGGGTTTTTGCGTGTGTAAACTTTTGCAATTGTCCCGTGAAGTAAAAAGAGGGCATTAAACGTGACTAACAACCAGCCATGGTGAAATGTCGCTCTTTTCAAACGGGGCGGGTTACACAGGGTTTCTGGTCTCATGAATGGTGCTTCGGAAGAGAAGTTCGTCGTTCCGAACAAAAATGAACAACTGAATCATTTCACAAGGCCTTTCAGAGCGTCTCTCAGTCAATCCCCAGGTAGTGAATCACTAGATCATGCACAAGTTCGTGCACTGGGAAAGTAATCACTAGGACAACTGATCAATCAATTTGTAAAACGTCACCATATCAGCAACAGGCAGGACCGTTATATTCTGATATTATTTTATGCTATTTGAGGTAACTTAGCCCTATAATAAGAAATGTACATGTTCTATTACAAATCCAGTCAGCATCAATGCTCCCTGTTGTGGATTGGATTGTGGAATGTGCTTTAATGTTCTCAGTGGCATCTACGCTAATATTAGTCTATTTCTTATTCTGAGGTCCCCACAGCCTAGAGATGACCTCTACCGCTCTGAATGTCAGCGGAGACCATGTCAGCTAGATGAGCCCCAGAGACAGATCCCATCCGAAGATCATTGGCCATCAGGACAAAAACATGAAAACCAGATAATCCTCTGCTCAATCTTACCTGTGTTGCAGCCTAGAATTAAACCACGCCATGCTAGTTTCATCTGGCCAGAGGAGAACTGCCCCCCGGACTGAGACTGGTTGCTCCCAAGGTTTTCTATTCAATTTCTGTCACTGATGGAGTTTTGGGTCCTTACCGCCATCGCCTTTGTTTTATATGTAAATAAAGGCGACTTGAATTGATTTTATATACTGTAACACCTGGTTCGTTTTATTTCTTTAGTGATTTTTTTGATTTCTGCCTCATTTTAAAGATTTATTGTGAACAGTAGTAAAATTTGTAAATGTTTGCTAACATTTTGTTTTTTCTTAGTTCATTAAACAAAGTTTAAACTGAATTTTGCAGTTGTTTTACAGATGTAATGTTTGTCAACTGGAGCTTTAAAGGGATAGTTCACCCACAAATGAAAACTTGCTGATAATTTACTAACCGTCAGGCCATCCAAGATGTAGGTGATATTTTTCATCATTCCTGTATGTTTAGTTTGTATGAAAATGTTATACATGGAGATTTTTATTAAATAAAGGCCCAAATGCCCAAATTATAAATCTTAGTTGAGGTAACATATATAAAACATGGAGTAAACGGTTAAATTTTAATTGACATAACTTGTAGTCTTCATTGCTGTAGTCTTCTAAATGTTTCACCAGTTAAAACATTTTAGTTGAATGGACTATAAAACTATTTCCCTAAAGGTTGAGCAAACTAAAAAGTAATGATTCAGATAACATTCTGAAGTCAGAAATTGACTGAATGTAAATTTCTGTCTAACTAAATAATAATTAGTTGAAACTACTTGAAATTTTTTACAGTGCAATATTAGAATATTAAAATAATATAATTATAACATTATAATATTTCATAATATTACAGCTTTAATTGAATATATATATAAAATATATTAAAATAGAACCTTTATGCATTACAGAAACACAAATACAACTAAATAAATTTGCAGTCCCAAATGGACAGCATAACTCTAGGGACACTGGGGTTTGAAGTAAACACTTTAAACAGCCCACAGGGAATTAGCTCATCTAAGGGTGAACTGTAAAAGGAGCATTTTTAGACTTTTTGCCCATGAATTAGCCCATAAAAGGTGGTGTGGGAAAGGGCAGGACGGCAGAGGAACAGGGTGTGTGTGTGTATGTGTGTGTATGTGTGTGTGTGTGTGTGTGTGCATGTGTGTGTGTGTGTGTGTGTGTGGCGGAAGCAGGAGGTGTGAAGAATAGTGTGTGATCAGTAGTGTGGATGCAGTGTGGGAGAGGGGGCTGCCCTGGCTGTCAGAACTCAGGCCCACAGTGGCCCAGCGGGAGCCCTGGCTGTGCTCCCATGATGCCCTGTTGCCGTGGCTGAGCCCTGGAATGCAACAGCACACAATGGAAGAGAGGGCCTGAGAAGGCCCTCCATCCTGATAACCACATTAAAGGCCCACCAACATCTGTTGAGGCACAGGAGAAAGGTCCTATCTCTGGGCTTTAACCCACAACAGCACTAATCATTAACCCCCAGCCCTGAGAAGGAGCCCAATAACAACACCTTATTTGTCAGGCACCCTGCAGAGGGACCGAAGGGACTAACATTGTGCAGCAAACAGCGTGAGAAGAGCTGGATGAGTACTCTTAGAGGTCTAAAGTGACAATACGTAATGCACATCTTGAGTTTCTGAAGTATTACTGATCTCATGAGAAAACGTAACTATTTTATGAACCGTCGACTTGGTTTGAATTTGTGCGATGTGATTCCTTCAAAAACGTATGATTTTTAGAAAAAATAAACATGAAGATCCACCCCTCAACATAATTAGTGGGGCATAAGCAGATCATACAAAAACGAACAAATAAGATTGTACGAATTCCTATGACTAAAGGTTCACACCAGTAATGATAACTATAAAAAACAACTATAATGATAAATATATTAGTGTCCACACCAACAGATGATAACAAAATGAACAAACAAATGAGAGGATATGAATTCATATGAATAAAGGCCCATTCTCACCAGTAACGACAGATATAAGATAACTATAACGATAACTATATTAGCATCCACACCAACAGCCAATAAGGAAAACGAATGAATGAGATGATATGAATTCATGCAAATAAAGGTCCATTCTCACCAATAACGATAACTATAATGATAACTATATTAGCATCCACATAAAGAGATAATAACGAAGTGAACAAACAAATTAAATTAAATGAATTCCTACAATTAAAGGCCTGTTCACACCAGTAACTATAAGTATAAAGATAACTATAACGATGACTATATTAGCATCCATACCAGTGGCCGATAATGAAGCTGAACAAATGAGATCATATGAATTTGTACAAATAAAGGCCTGTTCATAGCAGTAACAATAACTATAAAGACAACTATAGCAAAAACTATATTAGCGCCCATGCTATCGGATGCTAACAAAAACGAACTAATGAGATGAATGTATACAAATAAAGGCCTGTTCATACCACTAATGATAACTATAACGATAACAATATTAGCATCCACACAAACAGATGATAATGTTCTGTTTATTATAAGCGCAACTGCAGTTATCAAGCTTCATACAGTTGACTTGATTCCGATTTCTGAAAGCTTTAATGATTTTTAAAACTTTAGTGTGATTGTTATCATTACCAACCACCAATTTGCCAAAACTTAAAACATAGAGTTTTTAGAACACATTTTACGATTTCGACTATTTTAAATCAGTATAATACTGCAGGTTTTCAATGGCACGTGATGTTTGATCTGGATGATTTTTGCAGTAAACGAGCACGTAATTGTCCGTGTGCAGGTGTTCTGCATCCTCAAGCACAGAAAGACAAGATATGAGCCAGAAACAGGTGTCCTGTCACAAGAAAACTTCTCACACTCCAGGATCCTCATCTGCATTGAAGGGCCTTTAAGGCTGCCTCGCTTCCACAGGTTTCAAAGCCCTGCCAATTTCATCAGCATGAACCTGGAGACAAAGCAGAGGGGCTGGAGGTGGGGGCAAACGCAAACAAGAATGATGCAGAGGAGAGGTGAGTGTCTTTCTCTCTGGCATTTCATACGCGGCACTCTCTGTATACGGGCTCTGAGATTAGGAGCTGCAGGAGGTACCCCTAATGCACGGGCTCCTCAAGTACCTCCACACAAGTAAACCCATTCAACAGTAGCTCATTACACGGGCAATTAAGTGCCATGGGGGAAGGGGGACAAGGGGCCGAAACGAGGGCCGTCAGCCCTCGTGAGGAGCCCCTTCCCCCCCTCGCCCACTCCTCCCAGCGTCTTCACCTGGGCAGGCCAGAGGACACCTGCCTCTTCTAATGAAGATCCATGGCCTCGTTTCCGTTTCTGGAGTCGTATCAGAGACAGCGGCGCACAAAACCGTGCCTGTGTCCTCTGGTCCGGAGAGGCGGATAGAATGACATGGCTAAGTGCCCTTGCAGAGCGGGGGCAGCTGTGGGGCCTGAAAATGGGGATTTGGAAGGTTTGAAGTGGGGTGCTGCGGTGCCTACGATGCTGTTCTCCTGCTTGTTGGAGGGTGCTTCAGGTTCCGATCGGCCACAATAGCTGCCGCGCGCTACCTTTGCTCTTTGCTTATAATGAGCGGATCTGCAGAAGGGAGGAGAGCCTCAGGAAGGAAAGCGAAACAATTCTCACCTCTGTCCAGTTCAGCTCGACTTATTCATAACTTGTGCTCTTGTGATTGTTCTAAGCACTAGCAGAAAGCATCTGTACATGTGATGAAGCATTTTAACTACAGAGCTAATATATTCTCACAACTGTGTTGAGGGCAACTGTAAATGTCATAATAGTAAAATGATTTCATTCGTAACAACTTGCCTTAATGCCAGTAAGTCAAAAAGGATAATTCCATATTGTTTTGGTTCATGGTAAATGTAGTACTGTGATGAATTACAGTATATTATGTAGAACTCTGGCATGCTACTCTCAATTATATTTAGTCATTAGTGCATCAAACCATTCTTAGTAACTTGTGGCATCCTTGTCTCCCCAGACTAATGCTGATAATGACGTCAACCCACATCCAAAACAATGCGTGAACACTAACAGCTGCAATGCTGAGCTGTTATGTAATGCAATTAATATTGAAATGTGTATCATTTAAATAAATGTTGCATTGATCTAATGCTATAAATTAAAGAGAAACTCAAACTAAGTCATTATTATGAGGCTTTTTAAATAATATAGTATACTCTGATTGAAATGTTTTTTTTTTTATCTAAAACTGAAAATAATAATGCAACTGAAACTATGCATTATGTTTAACACTTGCAACATAAATAAAATAAGCATTAAATTACATTGTAGTTTTTAATAAATAAAATGAATGGCTCAGAAAATATTTTTATTGCTATTTTACAAAATTGGGACTGAATTACAGTTTCATGGTTTCTTTAGAACATTTTTATTGTCAATTTTACTCTTTATATCTATTAAATTTTTTAAAATATATTACCTTAAGGTCATTTGCCTTTTCATGGCATACTATCACTCTACTTTAAATAAAGACGTTGAGTTTTTATCCCAAGTCACTTGAATAGTTTCAGGGAACCCCTTTTCAATATCCTATATATTTAGTATCCTTGCCTCTCAGATGTACAGAAACCATTTGTAAGTTGAACAATATCTAAAATGTTTTAAACACACAGTATAAAATGGGGACAATTCTGTAAAATGAAGGATGTCTGGTCACATACAAAATAAATGCTCTGCATAGAAAATTAGCATAAATATGTACTTTTGGTCCAGACACAGGATATTATAAATAGCTATTTAATTATGTATATGTCCATTAAGGTTTATTCAGATCATTCATTACCAATTAAAGAAATGGGCCGTGACCAGATGGGGATGTACAGCAAACACATAAAAACTGCACTGGCTAATCATTTGTTGGTCATTAATGTCACTCTTTATTTTTAAGGCAGTAAAAAGAGAGGGCTGTCTTGTGGTTCTGTTCCACACTTCTCACTGAAAGCTCCATTCAGCGGGCAGCGTGTCTCTCAATACAGTTGTGGGATCCTCCCTTGTTAACATGTTCAGGCTCACCGCCTCCTCTCAGCACCTGAGGGCAAGTGGAGCACCCAGAGCCCAGGTAATGGAGGAAGAGGAAGGGCAGAGTGAAAATAAACAAGCTCAGTCTCCATCCATCCGTTGTGCCCCACCTGCTCTGCTCCATTTCGAACTCTGACACGGGCGGGCCACATTAGGGGTCTGTGGGTGGGATTGCCTATTCCAGAATGCTGTGATCAGAGATATTGTCATATCAATTATTATACTAGTCAACCTGCATTTTTGTGGGAGTTTTATGACATGTTTAGTTGTAAAACACTGGTGTGTACACTGCATATGTACTGCACAATTCCAGCCCTCAAAGCATTATTTTTTTTTAAATCAAAGGCTATGTATTATCTTTAAAAATGTATAAACTACACAACAACTACAATCAAAAAGTAGGTAACTACACAGGACAATATGTTTTTAAACATTAAAAGTAAATAAATAAATAAATATTGCCAGTTATATATATATATATATATATATATTCCCCCAAATGTGCACACAAACAGAGTTCTGAATAAATAAATGATTTTAATTAGGGTGACAGTATCAAACTTGAACTAGGAAATTTATTTCAACAAAAATACCTTAATTTACATAACCAAGACGAAAGCAAAGTAGGAAAGTAGCCTACAGAGACTCGAATAGGTCGCTTTATAGTGAAACTTTTCATTTACATGAACCGTCCGAACGAACCGATTCACTATAATGAATCGGACGTTTCAATAATACGAGAGAGAAAACCGATTAAGACGAATTGATTCATTAAAATGAATCAGACTTTCCAACTGGACAGTTTAGGATGAATCGAAACTATCCAATGAAATAGAGAGGATTGTTTAGGATAAGCGAATAGGTCGTTGTATAACTGTTCATTTACATGAACCGTCCAAACAAACCGATTCACTAGAATGAATCAGACTTTCTAACTGAAACTTTTAGGATGAACCGAATCACTAGAATGAATCGGACTACCATTGCTACATTAGAACACTTAGAAGACCGTTTAGGCTGAATCACTAGATTCTGACTATACAATAAGAAATGGAGAGATTTAAAATGAATCGGACTATCCAACGCTACATCGGAAAATCTCAGAGACCGTTTAGGAAGAACCGAATCACTAGAATGAATCGGATTATCCAACGCTACATGAAAGGGAAGACCGTAAAGGCCAAAGTATAGTTCACTTTTTACGCGTATACTTAGGGTGAATCTAGAATGATTCACTAGAATGATTCGGACTAGGCCTGTACAATGCTACATAAGAAGTAGAGAGAACCGTTTAGAAACCGAATCACTAGAATAAATCAGACAATCCAACAATAAAAGAGAGGACCGTTTAGGACTTCTATTAACGCTGCTGATGAAAGAGAAAGGACTGTTGAGGTAAGCCTATGTTTGGTTGCGCTACGTGGATATTAGGCTAGTTGATTAAAGCTCGTTACAAGAACAGCTATACTATTATGAAAATGTAGTTAAGGCAGTAGCGTCAGTTAGTTACTCCTCGTGTATGTAGGTGTGCTTTGTGCCCCAGGCATGGTTACACAACGAGTTTGCGCTTCCAAGCAGCAGATCTGGCTTCCCCAGCTCTCTCTCCACTCACCTGTGACGGAGCACT
>JAUZSZ010000116.1:21016151-21028322 GCA_034780575.1 Labeobarbus marequensis | reverse complement strand
TACCAGAAGTCAGATGGCAGTTCACAAAGCCCATTGAGGTGCCATTAAAGAGAAGAGAAACTCCTACTGCTCCCTTATTTCCTGTAACCACCAAGAAAAACAAAAACAAATGAATTTAAAATTAAAAAATATCAATATGATTTATTTATTACTTGATTTGTTTTGCTTGGCTAAAAGCCAAGGATATAAAGGATGTGAGAAAAAGGTGGAAAAGGAGAGTTAGTGAGTGTGTTTATTTGTTTGTTTGAGCAAGAGAGATTTGTACCAAGTGTGTTCCCCAGGCCAGTTTTTACACTAGCTGTGTTTACTTGACTGATGCGTCCTTCATGCTCTGGTTTCACAAACACAGCCAGTCTGATATTCCAAAGGGAATGTACTGCCACCTAAAGGAGAGACAAACAAACACACTCACAATCCGCTCTCACCAATTTAACACATTTTAATGCAAGACAGTCAAATGATTCATATAGATATGTGATCACATGGAGTGTTCTGGACTATGACAATTTTGATTTCATAAAGTCAGACCTGTTTGAAGTCAATGTTGGTTGCACTTCGAAGCGTGGCTCTGATGTGTTCAGCCCATTCTCTCTCGCCCTGCTGGTTGTCCTGAGTGCCCACTGCATAGATATCATGTGGCAAGGAGGCGATGGACTCATCTGGGGTGAGACCCAGACCACAGCAAGTAACCCAGGACTGAAGTGAACCAGGTGGTGGAGTGCCCCCTGCAGGCAGAATACAGAAACAACAGTGAAATGTTTTCCTGCAATATTATACTTGAGGCCATAATATCTTTTATTGTTAATGATATACTGCATATCCATACCCATGTTCCAGGTGCCCACAAACACAGAGATGACATCCAGCTCAGACTGCTGGGAGTGCGTAGCCTTCATAAACTGCAGAAGCCGACAAAAAGCTTCTCGTTTCTGTGGGAGACGCATCAGTGTATCAGATTTAGACCATTTAAGGTGAGCCAATTCAAGTCTTTCTCCTCACCTTCATGCTTTCAAACACAAGTTCTCTCGGCGGATTGTGATGACTGTCTATGACCATTTTCAGCTTGGCAGGGCCTCTCTGAATCTTCAACAACTGCACAACTAAAACATAAATGCAATAGATGCCATTTACTAGCCTTGTATGATAATAATGGAGACTGAAGTGTCTCAGGTTTTAAGGCAAGATAAACTTACTTCTGTCGTGTGTGACTGTCTCCACGTCGAATGAGCCAGTCTTCTTGTCAAACAGCAGCACTCCTGCATCTATGTCTACTGACACTGTTTGCCTGCCGTACCTGACCACCTTGACCTTGACATGCAAACACATGCACATACATAAATGCAAACACTTGCATATTACCAGTGAACAAAGCAACAGTCAATAATGTGCTACCTGAAAGCTGTGGACAGTATTAAGTCTGGCTTGTTTTTTGGGGGCTGTGACGGACTCAGGAGGAGTGGATGGTTGCAAAGATAAATTGTGATTGGTTACAGCTTCTTGCAAAGCTTTGAGAACCTGAAAAAGACATCATATCGTTATCATAACATTGTTATAAAGACAGATATTGCATGCTAGGTTGCATGCTGTTTTTGTCATATGTGTCTCTACCCTTTTCTCCAGAGATGACAACAGGTTACAGAGGGTAGTGAGCTTGTGAAGTAGATTATCCATGTTTTCTTCAGGGCTCTTCCCTGTATTCTGACAAAAAGAGAGTTTATGAGACAACAGGAATATATGAGGTCAAGTAGAAGAAGCAGAGCATTATATAGCCACAAAACTTGCTTCTACAGGTCGTTGTTGTCTTTGCACTGCATGCTCATGCAGAAGTCGCCTACACAATGCTAGGGTGCTGTGGGTCATGCATGGTGTTGCTAAGCTGCTGCTAAGACATTCTGGGGTGTTGCAAAGGTATTCTGGGTGGTGCTTTGTGATTGTTTCCTGGCACAAGTTAAAAGAGTTTGCCTCCAAGGCCCTATGATATTCTGGTCACTAATTATGGGGTCTCAAGCACTAGAGGGTCTAAACCCACTAGGGGGCCTCAGAAAACTTCCAAGGGTGCGGCAGGATGACATAATTTTTTTTTAATTTATATATTATTGTAATTACATTAGTAATAATACAATTAATATTAACATTGTATTGAAATGCTAAAAAACATACAATCAAGATGTACAGTAAACAATTTTTCCTCAAAACACAAAATTAATTGTGGTTAATTATTATATAAACACTCCAGGTTTCTGTTAATAAAAGAAGTTGGAAAACAAGCAGATTTGTCACATTTACAGCAGAAATACCAGAGGAATTAACTTGCCATATATTGTGAGGCTTTTGAATATTAAATATCAAAATGGTTGAAAACCACTGGTCTAAGGGATTTTTTTCTACCCTTTTAATCATCAGCGAGAATAAGTCAGATCACTTAGAAAAACAACAATAAACATTTTCCAAATGATCATTTGAGCTATTATACACAAATTATACACTAATAAACTTAGGGTTTAGGCTCAGGGATTTGTTCAGATTCCTAATAAGAAGTATGAGCAATAGTAATAGTGATGCTTGCCTGTGCAAAGACCAATAAAGATCTCATTCCTGTTTGAACATGTAATACATCTTTGAATCTGTGTTTCCCTATATTAGCCACACAGTGCTTCATAATTTAGGCAAATGTTGCATGCGAAGCCAATTTATTAAACTATATTAAAATTTACTAAAGAAAAATATGATTGATTGATAATAGCAGCCTGTATTAGCTTTATATATGTGTGTAAAATTAACATTTAAGTAGGTTGTACCTGCATTGTGGAGAAGGTGAGGTGGCCACTAGGATGATCAAACACTTTTGCTAAGGTTTCCAAACTGGACAGTGTCTGGTCAATCTCACTATTGTAAACAAATCATGAATAACTTTTTTTCTTGCAAATGTAACAGTCAGTGTTCAGAGATTCTTGTTTCAAATTATTGCAGCAGTGTGTGAAGGGACATGTGATGTTAGAGAAACAGTACCTGTGCAGACTGTCGCATGCTCGGCTGAGGATGCACTGAAAGTGTTGCAGTCCTGATGCACCTCCTTTCACATTCTCCAGGTCCTTACACACATTACTATGCAGATACTCATTCAGTAACAGGACGATCTCACAGCCTGCACTGCAGATTTAAACATTGGTACATTGACATTTTTATATACAGGCACAGACATGTGATCCAAAAGTTTGATATTGATCCCATAGGTCATGTGTGAATGAATGTACCTATTTGGGCTGAGCTCCTGAAGCCTCTGCAGCAGTAAATGAGGGGCTCCTGAACTTGAAGGTGGAGGCTGGCCTGTAGGGGACATTGCACGAGGTGGAGGGGTGGCAAATGTTGAACCTGGCTTCTCATCGTCACCATCTGCACCAAGAAGACACCTGCATTTGAGCTTAAACATTTGAATGTTGTGCCTGTGTGATGAAGTGTGTCTTAGCAGCCTCGCACAAAATATAGGCTAATAACGTGTGCTCCAGGTCGCGATTAAAACAATCGCAAACAAAATAAAAATGAGCGACAATAAGTTTAAATCTGTTTGGGAAAACTTTGTGTCCACCCATACATGGTTTCAGATATCATCCAAACAGTGGGCATATCCATGATGTCCTATTCACAAGCAAATGATTCTTTTGAACCGGTTCTTTTAAGAACCAAACGAGTCTGTTCAGTCAAAATGATTCATTAATCAGCCTCCATCGCGGAGTTAGCGGTTTGAATCAGACTCACTCGGTCAGTGAATCATTCGGAAATGTTTCTGTTTTCACAATTGACTCCTTCACTGTTTTTTATGAAATACATCGGTATGTTTAATGTCTTTTATAGGCCTATGTATAATAAAGATAAATATTTATAACATTTTTTTATTATTGCAATAAATGAATCATTGTTTTCTGAAACCACTCAAATAGTGATATTGCGCAAATACAACCAGGATCACACAAATTGTAGTACATTTATACTAAAACAACGAAAACACTATAGTTTTGTATGAACTACGTTGAATCATTGTAATCTATATAGTAACCAAAATGTCCCTTCTTCACAGCACACAGCAGTGAGTGAGTTTGTTTAAATGCTAAGCTCAAAGCTGCAAACACTGAATTAAAGCACTACTAACAACATTTTTGAGAGATTTTTTGTCAGTTTAGGCTTTTATCATCCCATCTTACCTGAGCTCTCATCGTTGGGCTCTGATTCACGCATTACAGGGTAAAGCAAAGGGGCCACCAGACCTTTATGTGGGTGTTGATAACCCACAACTAAATCATTAAGAGTACGGAAACAATTCACTTGCACTCCCTGTGTGGCCTGAAACAAAAAACACATGACTCAAAAACACATACAGGCAAACAGATTCAAAGATCAGGACAAAATAAGTATTTAAAATATGCTTTACAAAATTTCACAATTACATCCTGATTAGGGGAAGGTGGAAAGGGAACATCAGTGTTTTAGAAGATTAACAGGAAAAATTATACTATCAAAAGTGTAAAAAAATTCATTACAAAATGTGTGTGCCGACAGATCTTGAACTTTTTAGTTTTTAAACTTTTGATCACAGCTTAATAATTTAAATTTTTTTATTTATATTTTAAAATTGGCTATCCTTTTTATTAAATAAGAAATATTTGGAATTCTGTCAGACCTACACACCAAAAAATAATTTGAGACGCTATATTCTGCATAAACTAAAACAGGAAGGCAGAAAATGCTAAACTGCTAGGTTTGCCACAACAAGAAGTTGGTCTAGGTAGGGTAACTCCCAAAACATTTCAGTTTTTCCGCTTTATGGACCAAAGATACAATTACATTATGATGCCCTCATTCTTGCGTCTGCCAAACTCTACATACCGCGAACAGCCACTAGCCAGCTACCCACTGTGCAAACAAGTGTACACACACACACACACACACACACACACACACACACACACACACTATCTCTCTCTCTCTCTCTCTCTACTTAAACCATCAGGCATCATGACAAATAAAATAACCCGCTCTTTGAATGCCTTTTTTTAGAAGCTTGTATTTTCAAAGCATGGTCGATGAAACCATTTTGGCAAAAACGTTTAATATTTTACCTTAAAATCTCCAAATAGCAGCATGTATTCCTTCCAAGAGTGCAGCTCTTGAAAAGTGATTAAAAGAAATCAATCACTGGGAGGGGGAGAATATTCCAAAAATGTCTCTTTTTCACAACACAAAGCAACTTAATATGAATCTTCTTGTGCATGTATATGTTATCCATTCTGTGTTTTAAATAGGAAACTATTATTCTATATGAAACACACTAACATCTCTCATCCATGCATAGATAAGAATTACCAAAAAGACCAACAATGCATCAAGTACTGCTGTGTGGCTAGAATCTTTGACACAGAAACAATTATGTCATACATATTTTATTCTCCACACAGACAGAGAAACCCATTCCAGTCATTCCCTACTGGATCAGGAGCGTGGGTGCATGAGGAATCTGTGTGAAACATTTTATTGACAGCGAGTGCCACCGAGGTCAATTTGAAACCACGCAGCTGCATGCTTCAGACAGCAGACAAGAATAAGTCTGCTTCCTTTTTTGAAGAAGAAGTGAAAGCAACTAGATGAGTGTCAAGTAATTTCCAAGTGAAATTGCAAATTCATTCAAAGGTAAATCCATCATTTAAGTTATCCTGTCTAACAAGGCATAATTTTCACCTGCATTTGCTTTCTTACTTGTGACTGTGCATATGATTAGTAAACTCCTTTGTCTGCTCACCTGCACCGCCAGTAACCCATCTGCATCAGGGAGGATTCGGTATGTGTGAACATGTCGCTGAAACCTATGGACAAGACAGACAGACTGTTGAATCTAAGATAATATAGTAAAATAAATATTCTTAGAGCTGTAGTTTATCCAAAAATGAATATTCTGTCATGTCTATCAAAATGCAGTAACTGTCTTTCATCCATGGATGTTCATCCTGCTCTTTTCCATACAATGAAAGTGAATGGTGACCACGACAAGCAAGATTTTTAAGCAAGATTTTCACTGAAGAGCAACTTAAACTACAGTCTGTTTTTTAACTCATATGGCTTCATAAGACTTATTCATAAGATTTATAGTGTTTTTTTGTCCTTTTTAAGATATCATCCGCTTGTACAGAAGAGATCAGCTCAGACATTATGCTAAACGTCTCATCTGATGTATATCTCATGAGATGTAAAGTGGAAAATAGACAGTCCACCAACCCTTTAAATAATCACACTAATGGAACATTTTGTGGCTTCATGAAACAATGTGTGCACGCCTGATATTGATGGCTTCCATGGTCACCATAGAGCGGCATGTTCAATTCTGAAAGTAGGGTAAAAGTTCATTTATACCATATACAAGGCCACAGTAAAATAAAAGACAGCCAGTTAATGTGGTCACTGAGGCCATCAGTATGTGTCATATCATACACGATCACATTTCTGTGCCCGTAGGAGGTTAGATAAACCAGAAGTTGTGCTCATTTGCATTTGGCCACACAACCTGGAACACATATTCAGCTGAACCCAAAGAAGACACAATTAGAAAGCTCAGTGTATCCAGGTAATCTAAAAGAAGAGAACAAAGCACAGAGAGGAAGTGTGACTGTGTGAGTAGATGTTTTGCATGTGAACTGTTTCAGAGAGAAGAGATGAGGTAGAGGGCAAAGGGAAAGAATGAGCCAGAGCCAGACAACGAGCGAAAAGGAGAATGAATGAGAGAGAAAGAAAGGGAGAGCAGTTGGAGCTGGAGGGCTCAGCCTTCAGGAATGTGTCTGGCTGTGGGCCGCAGTGGAGAGAAAGCAGTGCGGTCACTGGAGCCTGTTCCCTCCTACAGGGGCCAGAGACAGGAGGAAAACAGGGAAAACTAAGGCCTGAATAAAACTGGGGCCTAAAGGGACTGCTGTAGACTGGATCTTGTCTCCTGGAGCTCATGTGCATTGAGATAGACAGTACTAAACTATCTGAAAGGTAGCCCCAGTCACCATCTTGCCAAAGGTCTGCTGAAACCTGATGGGGAAGGCAGACACATGGCTGTAAAATCCATCTCACAGGCACAGGCTGTAGAAAAGGACTACAATAGTTCATTGACTTATTGACAATACCTGGTAACTATTGTGATTTACTTAAAAATGCCATTGTGCATCACCAGGAAGTGCTGTGAATAGACAGCTGGGTGTGGTGTCAGACTCATTCTAGGTAAATTTCTCACATCACAAACAAGTGTGTATAAAGGCTGGAATACACTATATAACTTTTAAAATTGGAACGGTTTTTAAAATGCTTGGCATTATACACTTTGGAAAACTAGTCATCATAGACCAAACGACTGATGATCATACACTACCAGACTTTCAACAAACTCATGAACACTACAAACTCACGCAGAAACATGCACCACGTTGCTAGAAGATGCATGACTGTATGTGTTTTAAAACTGGTTAAAAACATCAAATATATTTGATATCTTCTAACTGGTTGAAATCATGGTTTGAACCTAAAAAAATCCATTATATACTATGTTAATTTTGGATGAAATCTGTCAATTCTAATCTCCCAAAATCTGCAAATTGGTTCTGCCTTTCGGCAGCTAGCACTGACTCATTGTTCATCTGCAATTCTGTGCAAAAGTTATGTAGTGTATTCCAGTCTTGAGGTGTTTTACTCACAGCAGACACAAGGCGTAGGCTCCAGGCACAGATTCGCTGTCCCTCACCAAGAAGCTCCCATCTCTCCCAACACGGGCCAGCAGGTCTTCAGCTCGAACACGGGTAATGTCCCGATGGTACCACCCTGCTGTTGTCATGGTGCTTTCAAAAGAGCGTCCTAGCAGAGTATCCTACAATCTAATTTCCCAAACCCAGAGTGGTTGATACAAGTTTGATGAAAGATCTCATATTGATACTGTTGATCTCCAGTGATGCCAAAACTGGAGGTCCACACTGTCATCCCCTCTCTGTCAGAAGCTGAGCATGAGCCAGAGAGCGTTACAGCATCCAAAAGCTTTGTTGTTTACACTGTCTATTGTGTTTGCCTTCCCATGAGCATATGCGTTTCAAAGGCAAAATGTGTATTTGGCTTGAGGGCAGATCCAGGACCGGCCTCCTCCTCTCGTGATCTGCGCTGACTCCACTTGTGAGAGTGAGACTGAGGTAGATGACAGAGCATCCATACGCATGCTGCCCACCCCACTGACAAACTCTACTATTGTCTGGCAGCAAACATCCTCTGAGCAAACACATCCAAGAAGAGGAACCAAGAGTGAAGAGAAGCACCAGCTCCAGACTGCGCAGACATGAAAACGCAGTAGAGCAGTACCACGACAAATTCAAATTCTTTTCCACTTGGTTGGTTTTGCCTTATAAGGGCAAGGCAACACCCCTCTGAGAACTTCAGCTGATGTCTGCAAACTCCACTAAAGGACAGTTAACTCCAGCCAGAGGTTCACCAACAAGCCTTAGTGTAGGAACTAGACCTGGACTCCATACGCAAAGATGGAAAATAATGAGGGTCGTCAAGTAGACATAAAATCAAGACCGTTGGACTCCTGGCAAACGGAAGGAAGTGCTTCACAGTTCCAGATGGCAGAGGAGGAAGAGAGAGCAGAAAAAATGAAAACACTAACCTGAATTCCTCTAAGTGACCTCACGTCATCAATGGTGCATGAACCGGAGCACAGCGCTTTAGGAGCTTCCAGTCTCACTCGTTATTTCTTTCTATCCCTCCCAGGGATCTTCAGAAAAACCAATCCTGTCCCATTCACAATCACGCTATGACTAAATCACAGTCACATGCTTTGAATCGGTCTCTATAGCTCTCTCCCGGTCATCCGCTCACAGCTTCAGAAGATCTGGGTTACTGTGCTACGCTTCCAGTTGTTTTTCTCTCACTCCTTTTTGGCTCTCTCTCTCTCTTCCTCTAGCCTCTCTCTCCGTCTCCCTCTCTCTGTCCAGGAAGTGAAGAACACAAGCTCCACCATATGGATACGATCATCCCCCTTTCTCTGCATCTCATTTTGTCCTTCTTCTCCTCCTCCTGCCCTCCTTTTCTTCTTTCTTTCTGTTTCCAGCTGCTTGAATAACACCATCCCTCACTACTCAGCAAAAACAGTCTGCAAACCTCAGTCTGCTATAAAAAGTCATTGTTTTTCCACTATTAAGTAGCTATGAAGGAAGTCAGGTGGTCCCTAGACCCTTCATCCATAGTGTTGTCTGTTCAGTGTTGTGGCAATAGACCACACTAGGTCACATGAGGGTTCGGGTTTTTGTACATGCAGGAGCTTTCAGACATGCCAGCATGCCAGCATTGATTTGCTTAGAGTTAAAATTATTGAATAGTCTGTGTGACCTACAGAATGTCAGCAGAAAAAGGAAAGTCACTTTAGAGGATAAGCAATTTATTGCATTTTGTTTAAAGATTATTAAAAAAATTAAAATAAACTAACAAAAGATCCTTTGCAGTGAATGGGTGCCGTCAGAATGAAAGACTAAATGGCTGATAAAAATACCTGCACATTTGTAAGAAACAATCCATCATTATTTTTTTATTTCAAACTGTTGCTGTTGCTAACATTGCTTCTGAGTCCTCCATAATACTGCTTTCTCCAGTGAAAAAGATGTCACATCTGAATCAGGAGAGAAATATGCACAGGTCAAGCACAGTTCTTAAAGATGTGAGGACAATAGGCGATGGATTTTTTTTCACTGGAGGAAGTGTTAATATGGATCATGGGCTCTATTTTGGCCAGAAGTGACGCTTTACGGTTAAAATGCATTGATGGACTTGTTTCTAATAAACACGCAGCTTTTCACTTCAGAAGATGTTAGCTGGTGGACTGGAGTTGTGTGGATTGATTGTTGTATGTTTTTATCAGCTGTTTGGACTCTCAGTCTGACGGCACCCATTCACTGCAGAGGATCCAATGGTGAGCAAGTGATGTAGTGCCAAATTTCTCCAAATCTGTTCCAAATGAAGAAACAAACTCATTAACATCTTGGATGGTCTGTGGGTGAGTAAAGTTTTAGGAATTTTTCATTTTTGGGTGATCTACTTTTGGGTCGTTGCAAAAAAACAAAACAAAACAAAACAAAAAAAACGAGTAACGAGTAATTTTAATTTTGTAGTCTTATTTTTTGAGTTAAAATATCTGAAAATAAATTGACTTTACATTAAATATCAAGACTTGTAACGTACTACCCTGTGTCTACCTACAAAAAGTTTATTTTGTCTTGCTGGACTAGCAGATTTTTTCCCTCCACTTTTTTCACTTGTTTGTACTCAAAACAAATGAAAAATATCTACTGGTGCAGTAGGATGAAATATGATTTTATTAAACATACATTGTCTGAAAGCAATGGAAATATCTTTTGAATACTGCTTCTCAAATAAATTGATCTTATTTAAAGAATTTTTAGATGTTTTAACTAACAACAAACAAAAAAATTAATTAAAACATATGAAGAAGTCATATTTGCAGTGTACACCTTGTATTAATATCTGAGTGTGGTCATGAATACATATATGAAGGTCACACAGCTGAATGTGCCAGTTTTTCTGTGTTCTTTTCTGAAGGTACAGTCCATCCAATTACCCCCTGGGTCATGTTTACAAAACACACAATGGATTACATCCATCTCTGACTAAGGCTAAGACATCTAAGACACGCTCTCAGTGTCCAACATTTCATACAGTCACAGAATCTATTGCTTCTCTTCCACCTGAGGGAATATTGGCCTTTGTTAGCACCAAACACGGGCAAAGAACTGTTTCCAGAGTTTTTCTTGGCAAACTGTTTAGCTGGATCATGACTCAAACCACATGCTAAAACTCCCCAATCTTAGCCCAAGCAGAGCTCGAGCTTTATTTTAATCACATTAATTTTTTACTGCATTGGCCGCTAATTCAGAATGAGCCATTAAGACTAGCAAAGATCAGACTAGCAAAGAGCATTACCTGCTTATTCCAAAGTATTATGAGAAGCAAACAGGTGATGGAAGAGGATTTGCCCTCTCTAAAGATAGATCCCTCATGCTTAAATATAAATATATGGCTATTTAAATTGCTTAAAAAGTTAAAAATGTCTATGAAAATAGTACTACAGTATAGGTCTACTAGTCTACTTTCTATATGAGTGAGTAGTGAGTATTAAAAGAAAATTTTTGAATATTGAGAGAAACTCAAGAGACAATTTTCTAGCATTCGAGTAACGTGTAACAACAATGTTTGTGTACTTTGTCTGTCTTAGAACAGACAAAGTACTTTGTGTACTTTGTCTGTCTTAGTGAGGAGATAAGAAAAGGTCTAAGACATTAGGAAAGAGGATTATGAATACAAGCCAAGCACATGAGCATTAACAATCGGCCCTTTCAAGATAAACCACTTTGTTTCGTTATACTGGAAAAAAAAAAAAATAATAAGCTAAACTCAACTTTTCAATTCTTCAAATTTTCTCTAATCAAACATGATTTCTTCTTGAGTTTTAGGTAACAGGCTGCATGTCTGCAGTCTTCAGATAAGTCATTTAAATTAGTCATATGGGGAGTGACTGAGCACAGGAAATGAAACCAAGATGTTTAGTGCAAAGTTGAAAACTGAATTTGTTTTGGAAATTCTGAGATGTGAACCTTAGTAAGAGTATTTGTGGCTTGGAGATAGCAAAGTCATGTGTTGTCATCTAGACCACCTGATTTAAATAACTCTGAACCAAAAACATAGAAAGTCCTAGTAGACAATTATCATTAAATGTAATTTTCAACATTCCATTTATGACAAATAAACTAAAAATAACTTATTTGCATTTTTCCTAAGTGAAGTTACTTAAATGGTTTTGAAAGTAAAAACATGATACATCATATTTTAGACCATATGTAAAAACATTATATCCAGTTGTGTCTAATTAATCACTACAAGTCCAACTCTCTCTCTCTCTCTCTCTCTCTCTATATATATATATATATATACATACAGTGGGTACGGAAAGTATTCAGACCCCCTTAAATTTTTTAAATTTTTTTATGTTGCAGCCTGATACTACAATTGTTTAAATTCATTTTTTTTCTCATTAATCTACATGCCGTACCTCATAATGACAAAGTGAAAACAGAATTTTAATAATGTCTGTAAATT
>JAUZSZ010000116.1:20958050-20970128 GCA_034780575.1 Labeobarbus marequensis | reverse complement strand
CACAGTTTAGCTCCAACCCTAATCAAACACACCTGATCCAGCTAATCAAGCTCTTCAGGATCACTAGAAACTTCCAAACAGGTGTGAGTTGGAGCTGGTTGGAGATAAACTCTCCAGAGCTGTGGCCCTCCAGGAATTGAGTTTGAGACCAATGCTATATAGATGGAAAGACATGCCATAAAACATCTCGTGTTTCTTTCTTAGAGAGCCATAAACAAATTTAATTTGTTTTCTTTTTTCGCTTTAGGGGCCAATATACATCTTATGAAAAGGAAGAATGAATGGACACATGTCAGTACATCGAATTATACACTCTTAGTCTTTGAAAGTGTGATGAAAAGCCCTTTTGTTAAAACCGAAACAGCTAAATATAATAAATAAAATTTTTCTAGGCTACAATATGCGCTTCTGTCACAGGAGAGATGAATGTAGGCTTATTATTCCAGAAGAAATAGTGGGAAACATTAGAAATCAGTCAGGATAGAATCATGAGCATAATCATTTTTTAAATCATATTATGTGTTTGTTCTTTACAAAATACCTCTTATACACAGTGTCTATAATTTGTTCGCTAAAGATAACGTATAATAAGTCTATGAGCCATAAAATAACTCTATTAATGTATGAATTATGAACAGTATATTCTAAATAAATCTGGGCAAATAAATAACCATTTGATCTCTCTTCCGTCCAAATAACAGTAACTTTTTGTTGTTGCTGCAATAGAAAAGGATCGGTAATTGACCAGCAGATGACAGTCTTGGCTCAAAAACATGAAATCAAGTTAGTTTGAATCTTTTTGTTGAGTCTTCAGTTTTTTAATTGAATTTGAACACAGTTATAAATATAAAAATATATTAAAAATATAAAAAAATATAGCTTAAATAATTAATAAAAATATAATACAGATGAAAGTCTTTACAGTAGTCCACAGTAGTCTTTTGGTCAGTGTACTTCTCAAGTAATGTTCTCATTATACTTACAACATGTATTTTGAATTGGGGAAAATGAACTCACACAATTCTTCATATAGAATATTTGCCAGAAACAACTATATTAACAAACATACATACACACCCAAGTTTTTTAAGAAAGTAATAATTTTATTGAGTAAAGTGGATTAAATTCAAAATTGACATTAGACATTTATAGCATTACAAAATATTGCTGTTTCAAATAAATGCTCTTATATTGAACTTTATATATTCATCACATAATCCTGAAAAAAAGCTAATCAGCATAGTTGCATTTCTGAAGAATCATGTAGGACTGTAGTAGCTGCTGAAATTTTTGCTTTATAGAAATAAATTAAATTTTTAAATATTTAAAAATTATTTTCGATTGTAATAATATTTAATAATATGACTTTTTCAGTGTTACTGTTTTTACTGTATTTCTTATCAAATTAATTCAGCATAAGACACTTCTTTAAAAACATAAAAAAACTAAACTTTTGAACAGTAGTTTAACTGTTTATTTCAGCATAACAAATACACAAATTTTCCTTGCATGCATATACAAGTATTATTTTTCATAATTGTATATACTGATTTTCTTAAGATGTTCACAAATATATACTTTCTTTATAATCAACAAATAGACAAAATATATCAATTGGCAAGCAATGTCTTATGATGAGCCACAGTGTTGGTCAGACAGCCAGCAGATGGCAGTCTTTACTCAAAACCACAGATAATATTACCTGTGTTACAAATGACATATGCTGTTAACCTCTGCTATGACGAAGTGATGCATGTAAAGTATTCTAAATATTAGTAAGGGAAAGCATATGTGAAATATCTTTTTATTTAGATTAAGTTAATAATATGTAGTGATTATTTCAATGCATTCATAACCTCACATAATTATAAGCAGAGAAATTCACAGTATATAAAAGTAGAAGCATTGTTTTATTATTTTAAGGCGATTGCATTTAATATTGAATCTGCCAAATGCATCAGTTCAGTGTGGAACTCGTCCTGTTCATAAATCTTATGGCTTAATTTTATCACTTAGAGCAAGTATTCAGGTTTTATCTTCAAAGCTGACACTGGTTTTGTGGGTGTTCTGTTTGTGCCAGTATCTTCTAATTCACCAAACTGTGAGTTACATAAACAACTACACCATGCCAGTCATACCTTCTAACCCTTCACGACAACAAACGCAATAAAGGATGCCACACTGTGGCATGTTGCCTTATGTATGAAAATAAGCACATGAGTCCCCCTAATTTCCCAGCAGGGTCTTGTAGTTCCTTTCCTGTTAAGGGCTAGTGTTTGTTTTCAGCCTGTATCCCCCTGCGATGTGCGCCTCCCTCCCCTGCTGAGTCGACAACCTCAGCTGCCTGCGAAGATCCTACCTCCTGTCTGTAGCTGGGCCACTTGGCTTTTTCACAAAGGCTACTGGAATAACAGTGCCCCGAGAAGGAAATGACAGTCTGTTCAAAAGAGCCACAGCATTGCGCTGGGGGGCTGGTATAGCTTAGAGCAGTGTGGGAGACGTTTTATCATTGCATACTGATGGGTTATTCAACATCTGATAGCCATACCACTCAAGTTAACCCAGGTTTAAGTTATACATCTATATGTCATATTGCAGCATAAATGGTGAAACAGTCAACAGCCTCCTCTGGGAGTTACTATATTTACACATTCAATATTTACAGTCACGTTGACCGTCATTGTGATCTGACCGTAGTGAGAATGAGTGAATTTTCAGCCCTCAGAAGCAGTAAAAGTCCCAGCACTTCCTTTGTATGTGACAAGAAGGACTCCTTTGATCTTTCAGTCATATGTATGCAGCTCCAATTACAAGATAATGGAGTGATACTTATGAAAGATCAGGTGTGAAGTGTGCGCATGTGCTGGATCTTATCAATTAATGGATGAGCCACTTGACAAGACGGACACATTGTGTGCTACCGAGAGCACATATCTTCTCGGGCTCCTTTAATGTGTCTCTCAATCATGTTCTCACCTTTGTTTATTCACTGTTAGCCATCCTCCTCTGTGATCTGCATCTACTATAGTGGATAGGGCACTGACTTCCTCTTGAATTCACACAGTGCCCTTCCTGACTCCCGCACTGACTCTGTGTCCTGGACTTATTAACTCGGGAACTTCCAGAGCTCCTTTGTCTTGCTCTTTTATCTACTTTAGGGGACTGTGAGCAGAGGGGACAGCTATTGTCATTCACTGTATGCCATGTGCAAGTCTGCCCTTGATCCCTGGCTTTGAAATGAAGTGCTGGAGGAAAAGAGACTGACTCATGCAATACTTTCTGAACTAGCCCCTCTTTCTCACCCTCTTTATAAACGTTTCTGCACACAAATGATGATTAAATGTTCTTTGTGATAGAATATGTTTATCTGAATAATGTAAAGCCAATGGAAACAACTATTTGGAGGTCCTGCAGAACCCTAGACCTGCATGATATAAGATGTTATGGATGTAAAGTGTCAAAAGAGGGCGCTCTTTGTCAGTCAGTGCTGCACTGCAGACAGGCCTCCTCTTGCAAACTGGTGCCAGGCCAGAGACAAGAGCAATAAAGTTCTCACCTCATTATCAAGAACACAGCCACATCACAGCCCACTGCCAGGTGGGAAGGGGAAAGATAGGGGGATGTGGAGATAATCTGGAAGAAAAGGCTGATCTGACACCCTTCACCTGGTAATACTGCAGATAATTGGCTAATCCACTGCACAGAAAGGGAATATTTTTATATACATAATAGTTTTTGTAACATCTTTTTGTCATGTTTTGTAGTGATGAAGTATGATAAAAACTATAAACACTGCAATACTGTATTACACTCTATAATAAACATAAATATGAAAACTAATGTTTTATTCATCTTCTGACATGTTTTTGACATGCTAATACATCCACCATTTACTATCATATGTGTGTGTGTGTGTGTGTGTGTGTGTTTAATGAATTATTTCAGTTATTTTATCAAATGTATTATCTTTTCTAGTACGCTTTTATTTAGATTTATTATTATTATTTATTATTTATTATATAATACATTTTAATAAAATAACTGAAAAAAATATATTTAAATAAAATAACTATTAAAATGCAAGTCATGTGTCTATTATCCGACAGAGAACTGTAAACAGAGAACTGTGAATATGTAAATGTGTTGTTAAATTTCAATAAATAAATACATTTCATAAATTGAAATATTAATTTTAAATTTGAGGGGGAACGCAAAGGAGTTCAGCTGACAAAAAAGTTTGGGAATCCCTGTTATAGGCAATTTAGGTCAGTGTTAGGTCATTTCCTCATGAAGAATCATTTCTATGAGCACTGAGAAGCTTTCATGAGAGCCATTTAGTTATAGAGGCTTGCAAAGTGCTAGATAGACCTGGGCTCCTAGCAGCTGGTCCTCCTATCTTCACATGTACAACCAATAAATCAATATCAAATCTAGCTGGAAGCCAGATGGCCTCCCTCCAGACCCTCGACATAGTGGGTCACAGGCCTCTCAAAGCCAGCATGGCTACTGTAAGCCAGACCAACAAAGAGGACCCTTTGAAGGCTTAGACATTCAACAAGGAGGCTATGAATGTCTAAAGGGGACAAATAAGCTGTTACGACTCGAGTCAGATCAGTGTTTGTGTTTCTCTGAACATCAAAGGCTTGAGACTGTTTGATATGCAGCCCCCACACCTTGATCCAGAGCCGGGACAGGTAATGGGGTGGAGTAGTCCATTGAGTAACAAGGAGGTGGGGGGGCAGTAGAGTTCTCCTCATAGGTCTTGCTGTAGGGCACTCGATTCAGACAAAGAATCTTTTAGGTCCTCCGACTCCCTACGGAGCAGTCGGCCCCATGAAACCATGAGCATCTTCTTCTCACGGCTGTGACCTGTGCCAGGGTCTGGTTATATGGGCCTCTCTCTGGTCTTAATAGGACTTATGTATGCAGTGTCTGGTATTGGTAGATAAATGATAAAACAACCATTTCTTATTATATATATTCTTGTATCACATACTAATACTGTGGTACATTGTAAATACCTTGGTGCTCAAATTCCATGGTACTTGGTACTTCCAAGACCACCAGTACCATAATACTCTCTAGTACTTTTTTGACCATACACTACCATTCAAAATTTAAGGCCATGTAAAGATATGTAAAAAGGTTTTTATAAAATTACAAAAGATTTAGATTTAAAATAAATGGTGTTCTTTTGAATGTTCTATTAAAAAAACCTAAAAAATGAAAATATTATAAAAATAAAATATTAAGCAGCACAACTGTTTTCAGCATTGATAATAGCAAGAAATGTTTTTGAGCAGCAAATCAGCATGTTAGAATTATTTCTGAAGGACGTGACACTGACGATTAGAGTAATAAATGCTGATTACACTTTAAAATATATTCAAATTGAAAACAGTTAATAATATATAGCTATTTTTACAATAACTTTGGTCAAATAAATCTTAGTGTACACATTAACTACACTCATCTAACAACGTCACATTAAACATGATCTAAAATGACTTTAATAAATGGTTAATGTTACTGGCTTTTCTTGGCAACATCTGGATACTTAAATTTGAATCAAAGGCTACTTTTGTCATAATTAAAACAACAGCACATAATGTTGGCTTGTAAATTATAAGAATTATAAGAAACCATTTTTCCAAAAAAAACACACTGCAGTATGCACCAGGATTTAACACAGATGATGTTGCAATTTTAAAAAGCAAGACCCCAAAAAAAACAAGTTAAACAGTAGTTTGATTGAATGGCTGTTCACAGAGGAGTGTGAAATGCCAGCTCTATGGTGAGGTGTGACTAGGGTGAAGGGGGCAGCTCTGGCCTTTGTGTATCTCCCAGGCTGAATGTGCGGCAGCTATTGTTCAGGCACGACCGCCTGGCCTCTCAGTCTCTCTCCTCCACAGCTTTGTCCAGAGCTGCATGATCACTTCCTTAACCCAGGTCGGGGCAAGGTCGTGACTTTGCTAACTTACCCCTGGACCGTCTGTGCTGTCTGCACATCCATAAATGCATAAATGTTCAGTCAGGCTGACTTTGAAATACACTTGAGGACCAGGGGGATAAAAAGAAAAAGTATGAGCTCTATTAAGCTGAAATTTTAATGGTAGAAAAATTATACAAGATTGGATGAAAATCAGCTAAAGAGAAAGATCAACATTTTCAAATTTATAGCAAAATGAACAATAAATTACATGAATCACTTCACAGAGTGACTGAGAGTTTACATAATTTGCTCAGATTTACAATGTTGAATTAACCCCCTGTTAACCCTAATGGGCTCTTCTATGTAACTGTGAAGACACAGGTCAGTTTGGTCTCTTTCTCATGTTCCAAGGCTTATTGGACTGTGAAGAATGAAACCCCTTCTCTGTTGATAAGAAGAGGAAAGGCTAAAGTGCTTAAAGGCATGGTATACACAGTTTTGGTACTTTGATGGAGGCCGAGTGAAGAAGGAGGGGAGGTATATCGGCTGATAAAGATCACCATGGGTCTTTGATCTTTAAGAAACTGATAAGATGTTACCAAGTGGCATGCTGGGTGGACAAGCAGGCCCACATGACAGGTACAAACAAGCAAACACAGCCCCAGAGGTGATGTCTGCAAGGCGAGCCAGATAGCTACAAGAGGAATGGCAGATGGGCAATTAGCCATTTCGCTTTGGAGTGAAGTGGAGTGAAAAGTTAACACAGCACACTTGCCTCACTGAGCAAAGTACTTTAGATTTATATTAGATATGTTATGGATGAGTAGAGAGCCTTATTTATGACTTAAAACATTGGAGATCTTGTTTCCATTTACCTAATGGAAATAATCTAACTTCCTTTTTAGCAAAATCAACTTTGCCAGAACCTAAGGGCAAAGTAAGAAAATGCTTCATGCTTCATGAATCAAAGACATCATAGATTTGAAATACATTTGCCCAATTTGATGACTGAAGATTGTTAAAGTGACAGTCGAATGTCAAACTAAAGCGTAGCGGGGGTGGGCTGCGTCTGCGTGCTCCCTAGGCACTGATTTAGGGTCTACATGTGGATGCCAGACAGAGCCTGAAGTCTGGGGGTGCAAGCTGCAGCCTGAAACAGATGCCTGGCTGTCTGGTCGAGGGAGGAGGGGGGTCTGTGTTGAATAAGATGTGGGGAACTGCCTGTGGAGTTAACGTGCTTTCATTGGTCCTCCTAGCAACAGAGCTATAATATTCACTGCACCTGCACCAGGTCTGTAAGTGTGCATGTTAAGAGAAGAACGCAGGATGTTACAGTGGATATATATCTGTGAGTACACGTGTATAGGTAATTATGTGAATTGGCTTGCACTCATTATATAGTGAGAGGAAAGAGAGTTCATACACACATATTACATCAGTGATATTTAAATAATCTAGCAAAGACTTTTCCCTTTTAATGACAATGCACTCTTGCAATCCACACACGTAAAACTATAAGAAAAACATGCTTTGTATTACTAAAAAAGTTTGAAAATAAAATAAAATCAACTATGGACTGGCCATCAGCTGAGGACAACAGATGAATAGAATAGAATAGAATAGAATAACAAATAAAATAACAAATAATAAATGGACTGGTCATCCATCCAGGATAAGCAGTCTGGAAATGAATGGATGAATAAAATACAATAAAATATAAAAAGGAATTTAAAAATCAAATCAAATCAAATGGAATGGTTATCAATCCAGGACAAGCAGTCTGGAAATGAATAAAATAAAATAAAATAAGAATCTGTAATGGATTGACCATTTGACCGTGACAAGAAGTTTGAAAAAACGTATGAACAAAATAAAATAAAATCTTTATATTAAGATTTCAGTCTTAATCATTAAGTCTAATTCCTGTTCATGGCCCAATGACAAAGACAATTAAAAGAATTAAGACGTAAGAGCCTTCATTATCAGTTCCCTCCTACAGACATCAAAAGACACATACAGTGAGATTGCAGCTGCCCTGGTGGTGTGACTTTCTTCTCTCACGCTGATGTTTGTGTTGAGGATGTTTACCGATCCCAGGAAAGAAAACCGGTTCATTCTTATTTGTGGGAGTTGTGCTCAAACAGAGGAGCCAATAGGACGGATTCAGCAAAAGGGTCAGTCTGTTACTCATTGTTGCCATTGTTGTTTTTCGTTTCCTTTCACGTTGGCTGTGTCTTTATACACACAGACGTTCCCGTCAACAGCCAGGGTCACAACTGGAATGTTTTAGAATACAGTGGCTATACTAATGCAGGAAAATTCATTTCTGTTGTATTCACATTTGATGAATTGTATTGTACCATTATCAGATCCCACTATGGTTATAAATGCCAATCAGATTATAGATAAAATAAAGACTGTACATTGAAGGATTTAAAAAAAATATTATTTCATCTACAAGTTACATAACTTACCACAGCCACGATGACAAGCTTTCACTGTCAGTCATCCATCGTGAGTGTAAACATCTGGGGACAGCTGCACAAATGTAGCACTCGCACAGCTGATCTCTGCAAAAGAAAACAATTTTTTTAGCTTGCTTTTGATAAATCAATTTAACTTACATGATGTTTGTACATCACTCTGTGTATTGTTGCTGGACAACGATACAAGCTCACACAACAAGATTTACTACCAATGACAAATATAAAAAACATTTATATGATTCATTGCAAAACCAGCGTCTGTTTGTCATAATGCCTGTAGGTTTGACCTTGATTCTTTTCTAATGAACACTACTTAGTACAGTTTTTTGAGGAATGCACAACATTATGTAACAAAGAACAGTGATTTGTTTGATCAGCAATAGTCTTTGTCTGCGCTGGACTTACAGAGGTATAAATCACAGAGGGAACAAGCCTCAGCGCAGAGGTTTTATGTGGGGAGACTTCCCTTGCATCCTGCAGGGGGTAGAAGCCGACACTGTTCAAGTGTCAAAGAGCTTTTAACTGGCAGGACCACAAACAAAGAATTATTACTTTATTGGACATAATTTAGGAAGACTTTTTTGCACTCGCCCAGATTTCTAGTAGGAGAGAAGAATTAACACGTAAGAGTTACTCTCTTAAAATGATAGTTATTATCAAAAGTTTAATTTGAGATATACTCCTGCTGGGTTGCCAGTTGATGAAAACCACTCAGAGAATATAGCAAAGGTCCTTGCAAGTAATTTGTTAATTATGCATCCATAAAACAATTATACATATGAACTGTTTGAACGAGGACACTTAACTGTTGGACGTGCACTATACTAAAATGAATGATGCCCATACATGTGTTGTCTGAGTTCAAACTTCAGCTATTCTCACAGGCGCTGATGAATTGCTGACATTAAACATTGACGCTATTGTCAAAACATGTGGAGAATGCACAATATTCATAGCTACAGTCATACAGAAGACATATAAGATGGCGCTGCAGATTAATCAAAGCCACATAAATGAATCCCTTGAGATTTTGTGTACATGGCAGACTGGGGGTAGTTGTCACACACCTTTTTGAATTAAAGTAATATTAGTAAATTAAATTTTAAATCTAATTACAATAAAAATGTAAGTATCATTTTTTGTTATAACAGTTTAATAAACAAGTGAGCACAATAAAGCCCAGCCATTGCAGGGGCAAACTTCACTGTGCAATGTGTAAACTTTATAAATAACGTTTAAAAACACCCCCAACTTCACATTTCAGTATTTTTAGATTTCACAAATTCAGTAGCCTATTTTTCCCGCGTTACACATCTTCGCACCTGCCCGCCGCGCTCTGAGTCCAAAGGTGAATTTATTCTCTAACTTCCTGTGAAAGCGTCAGATCCGACTTGTTCGCCTGAAACTCATGCTGGTTGCGTCGCTTACGATTTATTAATACCTGCCGTGTTCTCCAGTTATTAAAACATGGGAAAGGGAATGGTGACATACGCTTCATATTTTGGAGTTTAGACGAAGTGAAGACGGTTTATGTTTTATCTTTCGACCGCGTCTTTGTTTTATTACTTCCGGAAAATCCGCACAGGTAAGACTAGTTTCGGTGTTGAGCGCGAAATATCCAGCGCGTCTCTTTTCTTACATTCTTACACACTAATCTCACAGTATTTGCTTTAACTTTTTCTGTAAACTACTGTTGTTGCCTTATCGTCATTGAATGTTAATAAATGAAGGTTAAAAGGACAGTAAAGCGAACATTACACCGCTTCTTTCATAACAGGTCACCTCGAATACATTGTAGGTGTTTTTAGCAGGTTGGGTAGGCTACGTTGTGAAGATAAAGGTAACTATGCTAAGTTAAACAAAGATACACATGCGTTATTTGTATTGCTTCTTTACCCGACATGCAATTCAAGGGACTCGGTTGTCCAGGTTACCATCTGAATCTCCTGTCAGCTGATTGATGAATGATTTATGGCTTCTTCTTTCTCGTGTGTCACATCTACCTGCAACGTGTTGGTCAGACCACGTAGACCGATATCATAAGGTTAGAAAAGTCAAATATTTTACATCAGATGATATGCTGTATTAAAGTCACATGTATTCATATTGTATGTTTTTAAAGCAAGCTGTTAATATTAGTATGACTGCATAAAAAGGATAAAGTTACCCCCCTAAAGAAGGTGGAGTCTCCTTTCAGAATAAACAACTGCAACAGACTTCCAAAAGTAAACAAATATGATGCATACTTTTTGTGTCCCATTCTTCTGGTTGTTTGCTTGTGGTGTGTATTATTCAGATAGCTTGTTTATTCCCGTAGAAGAGAAAGCATGTTGTTCAAACTTGTTCTAACATTAAATGAATCATTCATTCAGAAAATTAAAATTCTGTGGTTATTTACTTTGTGTTATTTCAGTCTTGTACAGTCTGACTTTCTTCTTCCGTGGAGCACAAAACAAGATGTTGACAGCATACAGATGCGGTGAAAGTGAGTGGTGACTGAAGCTGTCATTCTCTGTAATTATGTCTTCTTATTCCTTTTGTGTTCCACAAAAAAGGAAAGGTTTGGAATGATGTGAGGGGGAGTAAATGATGAAATGGTTCTAATTTTCGGGTGAACTGCTTCTTTAAGACCTTAAATGTTGATTAGAGGCAGTGCAAGTATTAGTGGTTAGAGTAGACAATGTTTAATCAGCCTTCTTGCTTGACTTGGAGGGCAGTAAAGAAAAACTCCAGGTGACTATATAGCAGTATATTTTCATATTTTCCAAACTAAGTCATTCTGTCGGGGCTGTGCCATTGCCCGTGTATTCATTCTATAAGGGTGTGTCTGAGGGAATGATTCATGGCCCCTGGTAGAGTTGGGTAGGTGAGAGCATTTCAGACTGGGTGTTCACATTTTCTTTGATTTACTATTTGTTCCATAGGCAGTGGACAGGACAGGAATAGTGCTAATTTATGACATCGGCACCCTGGTAATACTAACATCTGGAAACACTATATGGACTTTGAAACAGTCCTTGTTCAGTATACAAACGGGTAAATGACACATTGTGTACTCAGGGAGGTATGTGGACTTAGGTTTGTTAGATTTTGTAGTGGAGTTCAACCTTGAGAAGTTCACAAACTCTACATCATTACGGGACAGGAGAGACTGACAAGCTGCTTGTCTCCAGTGTGTAGGATGCTCCCATGAGGCTGTGGGGTGAGTCCATCTATCTTAGCCAGGGTCACAGCTTCAGTGGACAAGTGGGGAAGGAATTCTAGTGAAACACATCACTGAGCCATAAGGTTCAGGGTTTTAGAATGTTTATTAAGGCTGCTCTTAATTTGTGGTGTTTAGTAAGGCACTTTTACTATTGACTGTGCATATTTACTTTCACTGAAGAGTCCCAAACCATATCTTATGATGAGAATATATATATATATATATATATATATATATATATACACTATATTGCCAAAAGTATTCGCTCATCTGCCTTTAGATGCATATGTGCATATGAACTTAAGTAACATCCCATTCTTAATCCATAGGGTTTAATATGACGTCAGCTCAACCTTTGCAGCTGTAACAGAATTTTTGACCATTCTTCCAGAAGCGCATTTGTGAGGTCAGACACTGATGTTGGACGAGAAGACCTGGCTCGCAGTCTTAGCTAT
>JAUZSZ010000116.1:20920306-20933755 GCA_034780575.1 Labeobarbus marequensis | reverse complement strand
GCAAGACGGCGCTCTCTAAAGCAGCCTCCTGAGCATAAACAACACACAGCACGTGTGGCACAGCACAGCAACTATCATCGGTAGTTTAGTTAAAATTGATGGACAAAAAGAGTCTTTAAACAAAAAATGGCACATAACAAACTGCTAAACTTTTATTCACTCCCCAAAGATGACAGAATGTTGCTATGGTTACAAATGCAGGATTGACTGCTGTTCCGTACAGACATGGAACGATAATTTACGGGACACACTCCCGCATTTAAATGCGGTTGTCACTCCTGAAACTTGTAGTGTGTACGTGGCCATATTGACTTTAACTCTTTAAAAACATTTGAAAAATAGCCATATTAGTGTTGTTTTAGCTTTTACACATATGACACATAATGAACCAAAATGACTCCCCAAATGATCTTCATAGGTGTTCGGTGTAAATTTGGTGCAAATGGAAAATCACCTTATATATTTTCTAAATGCAGTTATTTAACTTATTGTAAATGATTAATCCATACATGTTTTATTAAAAAATTTGAACTTGCAGTGTTTAAAATTGTAATGTTTAAAATTCTCTCTGGTGACGTATACCAGATTTCTCCAATCATTTAATCCACATAAACCCCATCCCTTTCGTTAGCTTCCATTTACCGCTGCCTCCAGCCAAACAATAAATGGTGGACAGAACCAAGTGCCTGTCTTACATTATTTTTTCTTTTTTTGATAATCTGTTTCACTTAGCTGTACAACACAATATGGAAGAAAATATCTGTAGCTACTTTCATTCCATTGCAACCTCAGACTAACAGTATGATCTTTGCAGGTGAATGATGTCAGTTTGGCATCCATCCCCCACAGTCGTGCCATCGCTGTGCTTCGGCAGTCATGTTCCCATGTCAGGCTAACTGTCATGCAGGAGAAGGGCTTCAAGCCCCGTCCTGAACATCTTGCTCAACCCTCGGCTTCTCCACCGTCCCAATCACCCACTCCCAACCAGAACCATGGCACCATCATCCAGGTCACCCTGGTAAAGCGTGAGCGCTCTGAGCCGCTGGGCATCAAACTCATCCGTAAGTCTGAGGAGCCAGGAGTCTTCATCCTGGACCTGCTGCCTGGTGGACTGGCTGCCAAAGATGGCAAACTGAGGAACAATGATAAAGTGCTGGGCATCAACGCACAGGACCTGAGACATGGCACCCCAGAGAGTGCAGCTCAGATCATACAGGTACAGACAGACTGAATCACTTCAGAGAGAAAAAAATGGATGTCTCAAACTACTATTAATACAGTCTATTACTTTTAAACACTAGATTTATGTATATATATATATATATACACATATATATAAAGAGAGAGAGAGAGAGAGGATTTCAGGTTTTATAGTAATGTAAGTGATTGTTATGCTCTCTGTTATGTGTGTGGCAGGCATGTGAAATGCGTGTGAACTTCGTAGTGATGAGACTTCCTGATCTCTCCGAGGAGGGTGGTGAGGAGCAGAGCAGAGGGGCCAGGAGGGTTCCAGAACCGCAGTACTTCAGACGACGATCCGAATATATGAAGGTAAAAAGCATGGTTGAGCATAAATGTTGACAGGTTTAAAGGCACAAATAGTCATAGCTGTGGCCTACCATTATGCAAATTTAGGTGATGCAAGATTAAGTTTTGCTCACTCCCCTTTCTTGCTTCTTCCTTCTATATCTATCTATCTATCTATCTATCTATCTGTATATAAAATGTATGCACCATTCAAACCTTTGGGGTCAATAATTTTTTTTCCTACATACGAAACATTTTCTGTTACTGTCGATGTTGAAAATAGCTGCGCTGCTTAATATTTTTGTGGAAGTTGTGATACCTTTTTTTTGGGATTCAAAAGAAGTTTGCCCAAAATTCAAAAGAACAGCATTTGAAATAGACTTTCTTTGTTTTTTTGTCTTTGCTGTCACTTTTGATCAGTTTACTGCATGCCATGCTTGCTGAATAAAAGTATTAATCTGAACAGTAATTTATATATACAACACTGGCCAAAAGTGAAGAAAACCATACAAGAGAGATTAATACTGACATTGATTCAGCAAGTCCATGAGACAGAATGAATTTCTCATACATTTCAGTCATGGATTATAATATCTTCATGGATTGCAATGTATTAAATTGACACATATTATATTGTTTTGCATATTAAAAAAGAAGAAAAAGAAGAAAGAGAGAATTATGAGGTAGTTATGAGAATATTATGAGGTAGTTCACTGTACGAGGTAGTTATACAATACCTGGCCTTATAAAAGGGATCAAAAAGTAAAAGAAATATTTTGTAGTTACAGTTCGACTCATTGGCATAAGCTTGGTTGCATATTTCATAGGCTGTGCTGCCTGCACCTGTGTGCGCGAGGTGGTTTTTCACCCAGAGACCAGTCACACCCTGCTTTTGTGACACTTCCTCACCAGCTGAAGGCAGAGGCAGCAAACACAGGCTGGGTAGTGGGAGATGAAAGCAGATGCCCCCCTCTCTTTCTCTGGGACTCGTCCCTGATCAAAAGGCCGGGGTGCTGCTCTCTGAGCTGCTGCAGCCACTGTGTTTGTTTGTAGCTGGGGATCAAAGCTGGTGACAGTTAGCTTTCACCTGTGGAGATAAGTTTGAGCTCATGCTGGGAGGAAGGGCCACCCTGCTGGGTAGGAAGAGGCCGCCCCTCCCCCTCTGGAGGTCTGGAGACTCCAGAAAGACTTGCAGAAGATAGCTGAAGGAGAGTGTTTTGCCACAATCTATGAGTTACGATGGCAGTGCGTCAGAGCCGCTCACATTAACGCATCTCTGCTTCGCAGCAGGATCTGGGATGTTTGTTTTTACAAATGTTTTCACTGCAGGAGTCAGGCACATGTCTTAACTTTCACTTTTCACCCATCCCCCAAATACAGACCTTTTCAGAACACCCAATTATTATTAATCATTAAGTATTAAGCATCAAATTGGATCTGCAGTAAGCTTTTGTGTAGTCAGTGTGCAGTCTTCTAAGTATACATGACACAATACTTAAATATTTGAAGGATAAAAACATCAATTCTGTCTTTCAGAGCATGCTCACAACGCAAGGCCAGTTGTAGTCTGTTGACTGTATGTACACTAACTGTTCAAAAGTTTGGGGTCAGTACAATTAATTTTCATTAAAGAAAGAAACTGAAAAGTGCTTTTATTCAGCAAAGGTGTATTAAGTGAATCAAAAGTGACAGGAAACAATTGTATGTTGTTTAAAAAATAATTTCAAATAAATTTCAAGAATATGAATAAAATGTATCATGGCTTCTACAGAAATAAGCAACACAACTGTTTTCAACATTGATAATAGTAATACATGTTTCTTGGACCTCAATTCAGCATATTAGAATGATTAATGAAGGATCATGTGAAGAGTAATGACTCCTGAAAATTCAGCTTTGCCATCACAGGAATAAACTACAGTTTCAAAAATGTTAAAATAAAAAAAGGAATTTATTTCACATTTTTATTTTTGTTTTCACGTTACTGTTTTTACTGTATTTTGATCAAATAAATTAGACATCTTTCAAAAATGACAACAAAATAAATTTTCTTTGAAAGTTATTACATAGTAGTACATAGTAGATAAAACCAAGTTACAATCACATTGCAATATCTAGATATGTTAGTCCAGCTACACCAAAAACTGGACTGGTACAGTGTTTACATGACTGTTTAAAAGGTGCATTTACTTAATTCAGCTGTTGGTAAAAGTTGTTGTTTAAGCTTGTATTGTGCAAGTTGTTTAATGTGCATTATCTGGATTCAGGAGCCTCCAGTTGGGTTCGCCAGTCAAGAGAAGACACTGAGTCTAAAGAAGGAACCTCGACACTCTCTAGGCATCACCATCGCGGGTGGAAGAGACTGCCGCAGCCGTTTGCCCGTCTACATCACTAGCGTGCAGCCAGTGGGCTGCCTGCACAGAGACGGCACAGTCAAAACAGGTCATTCTCCTCACACCTCCATATAAAATGCCCTTCTCTGTGAGCATCATGTGCAATGCTTGTGTTAATTATGATGCCATGGCTGCTGCAGGTGATGTATTGCTGAGTATAAATGACATCGACCTGACCCATCTGACCTACAATGAGGCGGTGACCATCCTAAAGACTCAGGCCGCTCAGAACACAGTAACCCTGCGAGTCATCCAAACCTTTGCTGAGGAGGAGGAACAGGATGGAGAATCCAGCACCAGAGAAGACATGGACACACTGGAGGGACCCAAAGAGGACGACATTAACTGGGCTCCTCTCTGGACCCACTGGTTGGGCCTGCCCAGGTACGATTTTTTTGGTTATGTTGTGATATTGATTATTGAGTGCAACATTCAGATTTGATGTCCTCTTTTTTAACTTTTAGGCTAGTATATGGCTGTATGGGCTTGAGCAACATTCATAATTTGAACATATCTTTTTAATCCCAAGTTGCATTCACTGGTGTCGTGATATTATGCTGATGAAGACCAACAGTGAGAACTGGGGCTTCAGTATTGTAGGAGGATATGAGGAGAGTCGTGGTCAGCAGCCCTTCTTCATTAAAACCATAGTGCCTGGAACACCAGCTCACTTTGATGGACGCCTCAAGTGAGTCTCCTGTCCTTTTTAACAGCATTACCATTCAAAAATTTGGGGTCACTAAGGTTTTGTTGTTTTTGAAAGAAATGAATTATTCTATTTAGAAAGGATGCAGTATGTTCTTTTGAACTTTTCTGTTCATCCAAGAATACTGAGGGGAAAAAGTCACCACTTCCGCAGAAATATGAAACAGCACAAATGTTTTTAAATATTTAAAATAATAAGAAATGTTTCTTGAGAAAGAATTGATGGCACCGAAGACTGGAGTAATGATGCTGAAAATTCAGCTTTACCGTCACAGGAATAAATTATATTTTAAAATATATGAAAATAGAGAACAGTTATTTTAAATTGTAATGATATTTCACAATATTGCAGGTTTTACAAATAAATTGAGTCTTGGTGAACATAAGAGTAACAAAACTTTTGAATGGTAGTGTAGAAGTGACTTAAAGGGATAGTTCACTCAGAAATGAAAATATCTCATCTTGTTCCAAACCCATAAGACCTTTGTTCATCTTCAGAACACAGTTTAAGATATTTCTGATGAAATCCGAGAGCTTCCTGACTCTGCATAGACACAAATGCAACTACCACGTTCAAGGCTCAGAAAGTTAGTAAGCACTTTGTTAAAATAGTAGTAGTAGAGTAGTAGACCTTTATTGTCACTAGTCACAAGTACCAGTGAAATTAGCCATCAACCTGTCCATACATACACAACATATGATAAACAGATGATAAACAGATAAACAGATAAGTGAACACACAGGTAGGACACATTAAATAGGGTAAACAGAAGCTCAAACATGTTGCTTAACATGCGAGATCCAGTGAATTACTGATGGGTGCCAGTCATGCTGTTCATTATAGAACTAATACATCTACAGCACAACTGGATCCTAATTCTGTATGTTTGATTCATACAGTGTGATTCATTCAGTCTGACTATTTCATATTTTCCTAAGCATTCCACTAATAGTCACATTGCTTACTTTAATGATCTTTATACATCATCTCTGTAGTATAATGAAGTTACAGCAGCTGAAACGTTTAAGTTCAGCTATGACAAGCTCACCGCTCGTACGTTTTCCCAAGTTACTCGCATGTTTCAGAGTGTGGAAAGTATAGCTCCACCAGAGCCCTGCGGTTGTGCCCTCAGGATCTGTCTGCATCTCGGCTTTGTTATTTTTATGCTCTATACGAAGGAAGTGGGCAGAACGAATAAACTGAAAAGCTTCTTCCTGTCACTGCACTTCACTCTGAGCGCAGCATGACTCAGAAGAGGAGAGAGATAAACAAAAGAGATCTGTTAATCCGGTTTCTCTCTTTCTATCTGTGCTCTGTTCTTTCAGCGCCTGTAATTCAGTGTGTTGTATACAAGGTCATTTCTTTCAGCTTTTGACACCTCGCTAAATGATCTTCGCTTTAACGGCAGTGACTCACTTGTATCAGCGCTGTACTCTCGATTCTAACATACTTGCGTTTGACTTTGGTTTAACCCACAGAGATTGCAGCTTTCGCTATCACCATGTGTTTGTCAGTTAAGATCTTCATCAAAGACGTTCCTTAGATCCCTCTGTACTCGAGCTGTCAGAAACAGGTGTATCTCAGGTGTGTCACATGTATCAGACTTCACATGGTCTATGAGTCACGAACAGGCGGTGTTTTGTGCATAAAGTCTATTCACAAGAGTGCGTTGCTTTTCAAGTTAGAAGACACACCTATATTATATCAAGCATGATGTCATGTTTTAACACTTTCTAGGGGCAAACAAACTAGGAAGGTTCATCAAAACAAACTATTAGCTGGTTCTCTGTGGCGCACTATCAGAGTCCCTCTGAAACCCTCCACCTCCCCCAGCTCCACCTACCCAGATCCACTGATTTACATACACCTCCATTAACATGCTAAATCTATTCTGAGAGTTGTCCATGATTGAAATGCCAATGGGATCTGATATGATCAGCAAAACAATAAAGAAATTAAAGCACTATCAAAAGTAAGCAAAATTAACTAAGTGTTTTGTGCATAAAGAAGACATTAGTAGACACACCTATATTATATCAAGCATGCTGTCACGGTTTTGCACTTTCTAAGGGCAAACTAGCTTGGAAGGTTCATCAAAGCAAACTTCATTCGAATGTTGGCTTGATAACATTGCACCTGAATGTTCTGAAGGTTTGATGCTGATGTGGACTTTATGCCATTTGAAGACGCACTTGAACTTTGAACGTTTAGTGTTTCATTAGTTGCTGCTAGTGTGGTATCAACTTCACTACTATTCTGGGTGGTTGATATACAATTGTTTGGAAGTTGCTAGTCATTTTTGATTACCCACGAATGGAAAACCGTCAGGGATGTTCACACCAAGAGTATTGCTATCTTCAAGGGGCCATTCACACACAACATGAGACATGGGCAGCGGAGAAAAAGGTCTTGAGGCACATTTTTAAAAGTGATATGCTGCAAAAGACCCGAGACGATGCACATTTACATAGAAAAAGAGGAGAAGTAGAAAGGTGGAATGGAAAAATGCATTTTGTGTGAACCAACAATAAAATGTCAACAATCACTTTAATTCTGTACACCACAGCTGTAACGATAATGACAGAAGACCAGCTGAATGATGATAAAAGGTTGACAATCAGAATGCATTCTGCTTTAAAGAGCTCGAGAATTTAAAGCAGCAGATTAAAAAAAACTGCAGTGCACGCTTAGAATAAACTGAACGTTATTGTGTGTTGGTGTGGACAGTTAAATAGATAAATATCATTCTTAGTGAGAAAGGGCCTTACTATATGTCAAAACAGACTGAAGGCCTGAGGCTCCAGCAGGAGTGACAGTCAGAAAGAGTCTATGGACTCTGAAAAAACCTAAGCCACGTCTCTACAATAACAGTACGCTGGCTTTGTCAAGGCAGCATAATGATCTGGATGCGGCAGTGTTTCAGAAGGTAATCTCACATGATCTTACTGTCCACTTGCTGTCCAGAACGCATCGCACTAGCCCACATCTCAGCATGTAACCTAGCAACATGAGCAGATAAATGAAGCCTGCTTCAGTTGTTGCTGTGCCACAGATACAGTAAATACTGCGTGTGTGGGTGATTAGTGAGCTTTAGGAGGAAAGGGTTTTCTAAAACGCTCTTCCATGCCAGCACATTCTGCCAGATGAATCATGATCACTCTCACCCTGATGCAAATCATAACAACACGATAATCATCGCAGAGGGTTCGCTGCAGCAAGTTCTCATCTTACAAGACATCAGCTGTTGTTTAAGTGTATTAGTGGAATTTTGAGACATTTTTGCTTTTAGTGTTTACAAATCATGGACAGAATTAGAGTCAGTGCAGGTAAAGCAGGATGCTCGTGCTCTGTCATCTGTCATGATATCCTTCTGACTAAACTTAACATGAAGTTCTTCTTAATCCAGCACAGATGGCACTGATGTAGCCACTAGCATTGTGTTTTAGAAACAAAGCCAATGACAGGTGATCAGAAAGTATCTCACTTTACCCCAATCTCTATCTGTCACGCCTGAGGATAGTAGTGTATTGATAGAGTGACCAGATGGTTCGAGTTTCAATCCAGGTGTCCATACAATTTACCTCTTTATGCATGGTAAACAAACATTAAGAATGACAGCAAAACTAAATTTTACATTTGATGCCATGCTATGCATCAGTAATCAGAGCAACAGGTCCAATGGACAAATTTCCAAAGAAAATAACAACCAGCTACTAAAGTTTACTAATATACTCAAACTTGAATGAATATTAAAATCATGAAACTCTAGATGGTGCAGGCTGATAGATACTTTACATGTAATCTGTTAGCAATCGCATCATTTACGTGGCACAATGATTCATTTACATTCTGATGATTCTGCAGACCATGAGATTGCTCAACATTTAAATAGTCTGGTTCAGTGTTTGCTATTAGCTGGTTCTCTGTGGCGCAGAGTACCTCTGAAACCCTCCACCTCCCCCAGCTCCACCTTCCCAGATCCACTGATTTACATACACCTCCATTAACATGCTAAATCTATTCTGAGAGTTGTCATGATTGAAATGCCAATGGGATCTGATATGATCAGCAAAACAATAAAGAAATTAAAGCTCGGTCAAAAAACAATAAAAAATGAACTACAAAATTAAGTGATATGTTAAAATTTAATGTCAAATCGTTCGTAAAATTGGGTATCATTCGACTTAGTGTGTTGCTCTGAATCTTAATAGACCAGTATTTTGATTTTTGGCCAAACTGTTAAGAAGTTATAAGCAAACATAGCCATTTTTCATATTTCATGAGCACTAGGTGGCGCTGCAGCGAAAAGTAACCTCAGATCACGATTATCATAACACACACCAAGTTTGGTCTGAATTGAACAAAGTGTTGGAGAGTTATAACAGCCTCATGTCCAACCTCATGCTTTTCATTGAATTCGTTTCATCAAATTTTGTGTCAATTTTGAGAATGGATGGGTCTATCAAAAAGCTTTTGATAACTCTTTGGCAAGATGTTCTGAAGATGATCGGTGTCAATTTTGGTGAAAATCGAATGAACTGTCCAGGACGAGTTCAAAAAAGTAGGTTTTTCGAAGTATCGATCTAATAGTTCAAGCCAGCGGAAATGTATCTTTTTATATATAATGAATTTCTTCATTATATATTTTGTTGAATGCATCCTCAGGCTTGTTAAAGCCTAATCTTAGATACTGCTTTTATGTCTGAATCTCACTTTGTTCCTCTAGACTAAAATACAGTTCAACAGTTACCCCATTCAGTAATTAGTAAAGAATATTAATAAATGATTAATCACACTTTTATTTTATCAAAAGCTTTCAGTACATATTGCCATTTGTGAAGAAACATCTGGATTAAAATCGGTATTACATTTAAAACTGGCTTCTCCATATGCAACTCCTTTACTAACGTGCACTGATATAATTAAAGTGTTCAATGACATGTATTTGGCTAACACATAAGAGGTCATTCAATACTATTAGATTATATTATCTTTAGCAGATGCTGTCAGAAGACATCAAGTTCATCTGTTATCCAAAACCTGTATTAAAAAAAGTCTTCTGTCAGCCTGAGAGGCTGACACAGGAAAAGCGGAAAACAAAGTGATCTTCTACATCTAATACAAATAAATGATCATGCAAAATAAACAAATGAACACAGATGTACAGTTGCTCATGTGAAACTAAACACACACAGGCTGCTATTGAAACAGATCCTCAGGTCCTTCAGTACATTTTCTTGTAGTTCACCTCACTAAAAGCATTTAACAATGATAAGGATGTGTAATTATGGCATGAATGTGCGTGCAGCAGTGAGAGAAAAGATTTACTGATTACCCTAACCATAACTGATCATCCACATCACTGCCTCCTTCTAGAGAGCCACACATTTACAGTTTCTACACTGTTGCTTAAGTCGTCATAGTTGGTAAACATATTGTCATGTATGATGTGTAGGCCTATATTGTGTGGTAATAATGGAGTGAACACTGTGAGGCGTTGCGTCTACATCTTGATTACTGGGCAGACATGAGGAAAGCCAGTTCGGTTCAACCATTCATGATCTCCTCATCATCAATAAATTACATAATGTCAGATGTTATTAATATGATAAACGATGGATCAATTGAAGCCCCTGGGAACTCTCGGCTTGGAGGGAAACCTCTGAGAAGTTGGAAAAAATAAAGTGGGCCACTTTTCTGCACGTCGCAGGAGACGATGCAACCAAAGGTATTCAACACGCTTACATCTGATGGCGATGTTGATGACTTTGAGATATTATAAGAGCTATTTGCCAAATACTGCGAACCACAAAAAAACCTGACATACCTCAGGCATTTATTCTTCACAAGAGCACAATGCCAAACAGAGTCTGCTGATGCTTATGTGACAGACTTAAAAAAATAAAGCGAAGGATTGTGAACTTGGAGAGCTTATGAAGTCACTGATAAGGGACCGGAATGTTTGTGGTATCACAAATGACCAAATTAGAGGCAGGTTGATATAGGAACCCGATTAAACCCTCCAAAGAGCAGTTTTTGCCATGCCAGTGAAGTGAGTCAAAACCGATTAAAATCACTGCAAAAAGATTCATTAGCAAGAATGCGAAAAAGGAAAAAAGAATGTGTTCAGCCAAAGAAAGATAAGTCAGCAGCAGAATAAACAAATTGTGGATATAAGCATGAACCAAAAAATTGACAGATATTTAAAGCCTGTCACAAAAAGAATCATTTTGCAAAGAAGCACATGAGACAAACAGAGAAACAATATAGACTACATGGAATCGATCAAGATGATGAAAAGTTCTTTGGATCCATTGAGATGAAAGAAACTGAACTGTGCCAAATTAACGAGAAGGATGAAGTGAAAAAGAGAGAACTACAAACTGGAGTGAAATAGTTGACTGAAACCCTCCAGGTAAACAACCAGAAACTGATTGCAAAGTTAGACACAGGTGCAGACTGTAGTGTCATGTCATGCATGATCTGAAAGCATTGAAGGTTGACATGAGAAAATCAGGATGAAATCTAGTGACATATTCAGGCCACAAGATGTCGCCCTTGGGTAAGCAAAGCCTTGAATGTCAACACAAACACAAACTGTAGAGGAGCAAAGAGCTTGTGCAGTTCTGGGCAGAGCATCATGCAACACATTGGGTGCCCCTGAAAGAAAACTGAAATGTATTAAGAGACAGGTGTCATCAAAAAAAAGACTGAGCCCACAGAATGGGTCAATTGTATGGTGACAATAATAAAACCCAACAAGATTAGTTTCTGCATAGGGGCTCAAGATCTAAATAGAGCAATAATAAGGGAAAACTATCCTCTCAAAACACTTGAGGACGTTGTTGCAATAATGCCAAGAACCAAGATATTTTCAGGATGCAAATCAGGGATTTTGGTAGATTCGGCTGGATGATAAGAGCTCTGTACATTTTTAAAGTGAAAGTGAAAGTGACATAACATGTGGCCAAGTATGGTTACTTGTGCTCTGCAGTTAACCCATCCAAGTGCACACACACACCGTGAACACACACACACACACACACACACCATGAACACACACCCGGAGCAGTGGGCAGCCATTTATGCTGCAGTGCCCGGGGAGTAGTTGGGAGATTGGTGCCTTGCTCAAGGGCACCTCAGTCGTGGTACTGAGAGTGAAGAGAGCGCTGGTTATTCATTCCCCCCCACCCACAATCCCTGCTGGCCCGAGACTCGAACTCACAACCTTTAGGTTATCAGACTCTCTAACCATTAGGCCACAACTTTCCAAATTTGCTTCCCAAATTTATGCTTTCTGCTATCTCATTTAACACACCCTTAGGGAGGTACAGCTTTCACGGCTTCCGTTTGGGATCTCATCAGCCCCAGAGGTGTTCCAAAGGTGTTTGTTTCAGCATCTGGAGGGAATGGAAGGAGTTGTTAAAGTCCCCATGAAATCAAAATGAAAGTTTTTTGGGTTTTAGTATTAATATTCAATTCAATTCAAATTTATATGTTAGTCTTAATGTTATCTATAAGCCAGTGTGCTCCAAAACAGCGACAAAATTCACATTTAGAAGATATAAGCATTCAAAGCTTGCAGTTCCTCATTTCTGCCAAAATGGATCAACTATTTTTTTGACGTCACCTCGTACTTCAGCTTCTCATCAAATCTTCTGACCAATCAAATGCTCTCTAGAATCTGAAGCACCCGCCCCATCACTATAAATAGACGCTGAAGCTGCAGCTGAGACCGGTCACTTGTTCACAGTGGTAGTATTTCCTACAGTGAATGGTACTACACAATAGAGCCCTGAACAGGCCTCAAATTTAGGCCCTAGCCCAGCCCGTGTACGACAGCTCATCAGAATTTACGGCCTGAGTCTTTTTTCCCCTTTCTCCCAAAACAGCTTATACTACTGTTTCAGCTAATTAATTTAGAAAAACGTTTGGAGCACTTTTTGTTGGTTATAAGTTTTTGTTTTTTAAAGTAACGACCAAGTGCCCAGCGGCAGACAGTTAGCTGATCATAGTCTATGTTTGACCAATTTAGCCTTCTCAAATCATCACAAATTGCCTAAAATGAAATCTATAGAAATACTAAAACAGTTCAAGTTTCGTGTTTAAACGTTAAACCTAGATAAATATGTGCTGTACCCAATCATTTGTGTGGAGAATGGAAGCTAAAGCATGCTTTGCAGGACATGGAGATGCCAGCACAATCACTTGCATCTTTTTCAGTGGATACACCGTCATTTTTGCTCATAAATGTAAGATTAATACATCAATCGGAACTGTAGAGTCTACTTTTATTTGTGTCCACTCACAATATCAACAAACAGTTGTGCTTTTATAAAATAAAGAAAACAAACATGATGCGCTTTCTGCCATCTCGTCTTGAACAAGAGCGCTTCACAAAAATGAACTAAAACTCAGCGAATACATGCCTCACACATACATGATAAATATATCTATATGTGGCAGGGTAGTTGGAACCTCCCTCTCTACATTTTGGAATTGGAATGTTGTTAGCCTATCAGCAGGCATAGGTGGATTTATAAAGGGCTGATTCGTGTCAGTCGGATGTGTCACTCTCAGGTGCGCCCGCCCCGTTCTGGTACTGGCGTTCGACATTGTGTGCTCGTTAGCGGTGTGGCTAATTTAGCCGCGGCTCACTTTTGTTTTGATTTTGTGTATCTGTTGGAAGGGTAAGCATTACAGCAGTGTGTTATATATCAGTTTGTAATGTTATCATTCCTGTACCAGTTATAGCCATATGAGATGTCAGCTGGTTAATGTTTGCGACGTGTGTTTGGTCGGACTGCCTACTCAGGTACGTGT
>JAUZSZ010000116.1:20905123-20915156 GCA_034780575.1 Labeobarbus marequensis | reverse complement strand
ATAGTATTTCACAATATTGCTGTTTTTACCCTCATGTCGTTCCAAACCCGTAAGACCTTCGTTCATCTTCGGAACACACATTAAGACATTTTCGATGAAATCCGAGAGCTCTCTGACCCTCCATAGACCATGGTCAAGGCACAGAAAGGTAGCAAGGACATCGTTAAAATAGTCCATGTGACATCAACCATAATTTTACGAAGCAACGAGAATGCTTTTTTTGTGTGCAAAGAAAACAAAAATAACGATTTTATCCAACAATTCTTCTTTTGGAACGACATGAGGGTAATTAAAGACAGAATTTTCATTTTTGGATGAACTATCGCCCAACTATAAATGTGTTCCAGTTGTCGTCACTGACAAGCTATTATGAACATTTTCTTGAGAGCAGCGAGTTTGCCTCTATAAAATCAGTTGCTTTGTTTATTGACTCCCTCTTGCTCTCCTGCAGGTGCGGCGATGAGATTGTGGCTGTGAATGGAGTCACTACAGTTGGCATGAATAACTCCTCCTTGATACCAATGCTGAAACTGCAGAAGAACAAAGTCACATTGACTGTGGTCTCCTGGCCTGGCAGTCTGGTTTAAAGACTAACTCTATCACTGTTACTGGATTTCAAGTTGATGCACAAGTCTGTTATTAGAGAAGAGATGTCTTGAGCATTATCGTGGCCTCTTTTAAGAACAGGGTGAAAAACTGAGGAAGTCTGTTAACAATCATTGACCCAAGATTTAAAAGCAAGCTGAAAGGTTGATATTATTTAATCCACTGTAGGCATTTAGTGTTTCACAAGTGTGCATTTCTGAACTGCACTTGAGGGCACTGGACAAGCTTGACTTCCTGTTTAAAAAGAAGTTCTATTTATCATGCCACTTGCCTGTGTGTATATTTTAGTATGGAACTTCTTGTTTCCATATATAACCAGTAATACTCTTTTAGAAAGTTTATGATTGACTTCAAGTGGTCAGTAGTGAGGTGATAAATATGAGTAATTATTTTGACACTACCTAGAGTTGGACCACATAACATTGTCATGTTGATGGCCGCTCTGATGACACTTTTTACACTGTTATATGTTCTGAGAATAGTTACACTAGTGTAAAACTAAGTAGTTGCTGTTGGGGCTATAGTATGGACTGTTCTTTTTTTTAAACCACAGCTTGGCTTGTTTGACACATTTTTAAGAATGTATCTCTTGGGTGCCTTGCCTTGGATATGAATATGTACAAACACACTGATCCACACCTGCCTTAATTGCCTGAATACCAAAAATGCCAATTGTTATCTTTGGCCTTTCATCAACTGTAGAATGTTTATTTGAATGCTTTTTTTGCCTCTGATATCTGGAAGTTCAAACCTTTTACTTTTTAATATATTTTAGTCTATTTTAATGATGTTCGGTCTTTGGACAAGCACAGCAATGTGAAAGGGTTGTTATGATGACAATAAAAAATTGTTTTATTTTATTACGTCCTTGTTCTAAGCAGTGGCTGTTTTGTTCACTTTTCTGATCTGTGGTGTAATACGGTTGTAATTGATTCCATTAGGTCTTTTCTAGAATTTGATTAACTCTTACAGATTTCCAAATAATGATTGATATTTAATATAAATATGCATTTTACGCTGTTAAAGATCTCAATCTCATCTGCAGCATTTTAACCTTTTTGGATTACAGGTTGGATTGCTTTTCTCTGTTATTCAAGAGTTAATGCTAAAGCCACATCTTTCACTCCCCTTCCAAATCGTTCATTATAGTCCCTGTGGGATTCCCAGGCAATATCTGCGGCTTTGCCCTGGTGAGCATCACACCATCTGAGCAGTTTGAAGGGCAAGCAGGCCACATGCTGTCACACAGGGGACCTGTGCAGGATGTAAATCAGCCCTGTGCAGTTTGAATTTAAGCCTTGAACTATGAACCAAGGATTAAAAGGTTTTAAATCCTGCTGACAGGCTGAACTAATGCAATAGGCTGCCAACTGTTAAAGAAAACCATCAATGACGTGTGAGCCATTCATTGTTGAACTGGAATCTGAAGTGAGATGATAATTTTTTTTTATGGTCATGATGATAAACTGATGGTCTATTTGAAGATGTGCAAAAGTCACTAAACACCCGATGAGAATGTGAAATCCAGATGGAATAAAAGGATATGTTGATTTAACATTGACAAATTCAGATGATATATTTCAGAACAAACATAGTAAAAATATTATTAAAGGCTTATGTACATATTACAAATTCAGGTGACATGTACCAGGACAATCTCAGACAATATTTTAGGCCAAATTTGAAACTTCCAATGCTCCATTCTTCATTATGTCTTAGCCTGCCCCCTAGAGGTCATATAAAGATCAACATTTCAAATTCATTTTTATTCTTTTGCTGTAAGCTGTTGATAAATGAATATTTAAGCTTAAAATACATTAAGCACTAGTGAAAATGGACAGACTACCGCAAATGTATCTGATTTGTATTTGATTCACTCATGCTGAGTTACGTTTGTTCTTCACGCTCCCCTATTCACACCCCCGCTCTACATAATGTAAACCAATAGGTCATTTCTATCTTTGTAATTTTAATATTGCTTTGTCAATTTTAAATACCATGTATCTAATCTAAATTGTTTCCAGTTCTAATGTAATACTTTAAGATCTAAGGATTACTTTCTACAGCATTTTGTTGTACTTTTGACTTTTGCTTTCTTACTGTATAGTATTCAAGCAGTAGTTAAACGTTGTATTTATGTGTACTATAACAGACATTAAAGTAGTCACATAGTAAGTTAATAAGCCTTATAAAAAATAAACCTTTGCATAAATATCAACTACACTAAAATTAAACTGTTTACCTCATAACATTAGTTGTCAGCCTATTAACAGAACAATGAATGGCCATATTTAAAAATAATGAAATAAAATAAACTTATTTAAAACTGTACATTATACATAATGTATACATATAAATTTCCTTTATCTAATGTTTATTCATATTTTCAAACACGGCCATATTACAAATAAAGAGAATGTAGTTCAAAAACATCAAAATCAGGGATTTATTGAAGCTTTCCATAGGATTAGGTAGGGACAAACATTTACAGGTACTTTAATAGAACCAGTACTGAGAGCAGATTCCTTTCTCTCCATTAGATTGCTAGGCAAAGAATCATTCCTCTTAAGCACAGCTCCCTCTCAAGACCATCTACAGAGGCACTCGACTAATGCAGTCATGTCTACAGTATACGGCGCAAAGATGTCACACTGGTATAGAAAACAGATGAGGGGCAGTTTTAACCATTACATATACAATGCTGTGTCTGTAGTTATCTCAGGAGCAGAACCACAGCATACATCATCCATGAACACAACTAAAACACACTTCAAGATGAAGCTGTACTGAAAGAAACAAAACATGAAGAAAAAATACAGGGTACAAATTATATTCCAACAAAAACTTTCAAAAAATAGGAAAATTTCACTTGGTGCAAAAATGAATGACATTACTCTTGGTAACAAATTTTGCTTGATTGGCATACGTTATCGTTTTTAAGCACACCACTAATGACATTGTGAAACAATATCAAAAACCTCCAGGACAATCTGCTTGTCCTCATGTGCTCAAGTGCAATTTTCAGCCCTAACTCGAGTGGCATCTTGTACGTACATTTTATGGCTTACTGGGTAAACAGGTCCATATAAACTGTAAAGTTACAGAGACACGGCTTATAAACAAACTATGCTACAATAATATCTTGGTGAAAAATTAATATCCAGCTAAATTACATAATGTAAACATGGTATACCACACTGTACATCCTGTCCATGATATTTACAAGTCAGTTTGTCGACTTCCCCGTGTAGTAGAAATCGCAAAAGTGCCAGATCACGGCGCTGCTGACTGTTCCTCTAAGCTAGTTCAAACATCTCCTGCACTAGCTTCAAAAAGCCCCAATGATAGTCATCGCACTCTGAAAACATTAAAACACGACACACTTCCGACTCCTGCACTTACACGTCCGATTTAAAAAAAGCTTGTCCTTTAACAAGGCAAATTCACACCATAAGGTGCCTTGTTCTTAACAACACCATAATATAGTACGTGGGGAGGACTTGATGGCTCTTTGGGGTAAATGCACTTTTTAATCAGAGTTTGCTTTCTTCCAATCTCTCTCTTTTGTTATATGTAAGAAAACGTCAGAGTGCAACACAGGAGCGCTTCTACTACATCGGGAAATGTGCAAAATCTGCTCTAAAGCAAAGTGACAGTGTTGCGAATTCTACTGTACAAGGTATTGGGAGAAAGGGTCTTGCAGAAACCCAGTGAAGACCCTCAATTCGACATATATACAAGGCACTAAGGAGAGGAATGAAGGGCCTTCCACGAGGATCCAGCAGAAGTCCTTTAGTCAGGTCTGAATATAGGATATTTTGGTAAGAACTCTATAAGAATAACCTGTAGACAGAAAAAAAAAGAATGTTATGCAAGCACACTTGAGGGGTAAAAAAAGATTTAAAAAATCACCAGGCTCATGATTTACAACCTACTTTAGCTTTTAACAACAGTCAGTGCTGTGATTATGACCGTTTGTGTTACAGAATAAATATATTTGAAATACCTTTGAAATCTTTTGCTGTCAGAGTGATTTATTTTTTTAAATAAATGAAATGAGTACTTCTATTCAGCAAGGATGCACCAAATCTATCAAAAGTTACAAAAGATTTACATTTCAAATAAATGCTGTTTTTTTTTTAAACTTTCTATTCATCCAAGAGTCTTAAAAAATTTATTACAGATTGCATAAAAAGTTGTAAGCAGATTTCTGAAGGATCATGTGACATTGAAGACTGGAGTAATGTTGCTGAAAATTCACCTCTGCATCACAAAAATAAATTACTTTTTAAAAAGATTTTCACAAAGAAAGTGTTATTTTAAATTGTAATAATATTCCACAGTACTACTGTTTTTACTGTATTTTAATACAAATCAAATAAATGCAGCCTTGGTGAGCATAAGAGACTTTTTTCAAAAACATTTTTGAAAGGAACCATAAAATAGGCTGTGTTTCTTGTTGTATTTACCATAAATAAGTTATAATTTGATGCTGTCACTTTAATGAACATGGTTGTATTTGTGCCACATAAATATCAGTTTTAAAAGTGCATTTGTGGCTGTTTTTAAAATAAAAATATACAGTATTGTTGATTATATTTACTCAAACAAATAAATTGGATTTCATGTCTTAACGTATCAATATCTATCTATCTAGTAAAATATTTGAATGATTTTATAATTGATTACAAGAAAACTATGAACCTTAATCACACCACAAAATGACAAGTGAGTCAGAGACTGAATCTTTTTGACTGACCCCTTAAAAATAATCAGTTCATAAGAGACATTATTCACAAATCAGTCATAATTCACATGTGCATGATAAATCAGATGAATTCTCTAATGAGATGACACCTGAAACACACAAAGTTTTCTTGACTCTTTAAATTACTGTTGCACATTTAATTTTGTGCTGCATTTGCAACCATTTAGGTAGCAGCTTATAGCCCTGAAATGGAAATGATTTACTTTTAATTACGGTTACGAAACTTTCATGGAAAAAAATAACATCTACAAACTTACATATTCCATCATGCTGTTGCTCTCACATTTTCTCTTGCTGAGTTTCCAGTGCAGTCCCAGCTGAAGGCGAGACAGGAAGAGACGGGTTAGACAAAGCCACGAGGGTAGATCTTCAAAACAGATGCAAGCACTTCAGATGCTCAAGGGTTAGCCGAGGTCAAGCAGTGGCCAGCGCTTAGTGGAGTTTCCTTAACATGTCTGTTCCGCTACTGGCTGTCAGTCAAAGCTTCGAGACACAACAAAATCTAACGTGGCTTTTTACTGCTGACCTTTCCACAGTCTGGTCAGCCTCTGCACTATATCAATACATCAGACCAAAATGGCTGTGAGGGCAACAAGCATTTGACAGGGTCAAAAGTTAGCAGCCATTTTAATGATCGTTATCCACCACACACTAAGACTTAGAGGGCTCTTAACATGGCAGCTAAATTGGAGATGCTCCTGTCCTTATCTTTATGTGTCTGAGATTGATTCTGCAATGAGCTTACCTTATGATATAATCTGTTGTTTTCCCATTCTAACAATTTCTGGATGGATCTTCGCGTCTGAAACACACAAACAAAAATGAGCTTATACAAATGAATAATTATACACAAACAGAAATAGACACACACACAGGTTTTTATGCTAATCACCCTGTCGAACACTTGCTTAACAAATGCCAATAAAACTCCCAGGGCATGAAGACTTCAGAGGCATTTATGGACCGAAGCTCATAGTTAAGCACCTTGTAAGCTGCACATCATGGCCAATAACTTAAAATTTGTAGTTGTAAAATCGCCACCTTTCCACAATTCAACAAGCCATGACTTCTGACATATATCAGTTTCACACACAGCTAATAAGTGGATGTAGTTTGTCACTTGCCTCCTCACTGAGCGGGTTTATTTATTAAGTGTTCGAATGAGGCAGTAAGTAATTAATACAGATTCATGGGGGAAAGACCGGTCACGTCAGAGGAAGGACTCACTCTCTTGTTGAGACATATGACGGGCCACAGACTGCAGCCCACTGTACAGCAACAGCACAGGCAGCCGCAGAGCAGCCATTTCACATTGACCGGTAGGTTCTTCTTCAAGCAAGCGTTTACTCGATTGACGCTCGTCTTGAACTCCTCTGGAGCAACCTAGAGCAGATGGGAGGAAAGTAAAACAGGACTGTAAATAAACTAGTAACGATTCTTTGTGCATTGTTAGTGAAGGAATATTAAAATAAATTGAAAAAAAAAAATTTTCAAAATAATAAAAAGATAAAATAGAAGGGGTTCCATATAAAGTCATTGGAATTTTTTTTTTTTTTTTAAGAAAAAAAATCTATGTTTGCAGATGTTCTCTGGAGATCTTGCAATTGCACGCTTGTAACTTGCCAACCAAGCTCTGACACTCTCAGGGCAAAGGGAGGACAAAAAGATGAGATAAGCCCGTGGCCTGTGGCTGTGCCGTCTAAACAACATGAATGGCTGCTCATTCCTCTCTGGGTATGTACGCCATAAAACCGGGGTCGTAATCTTTTATGACAGGATGCAAAGGTCTCTTTGCAAACAGCAAAAGAACTCGGAATAAAGCCCAGCAGGCCTGATCTGCACCCTTCAGTCATCATAATCCTGACCTCATCCATCACATGTCACCCTGGGTCACAATACTGGAGCTCCGCTTTATTGCCCCGCAATTCCCTCGGCCTGCTCTTCCCCCTGCAGCCTTTTTGTGTTTCTGCGTCCGACCCAGGAAGCTTCCTATTCTTGTGGACGTCATTATTTTGTCTCTGGGAGCTGTGTCCTCCCAGCGCTGGGATCCCTGCCTACCGGAGCCCTGGACGGTTTACTCATTGACAGATTCTGTTGCAAAAATGCAGCAAGCTTGGATTAAAACCATTTTAGAGACTTCATCAAGGGATTCTTTATTAATCAAAGGCTCATAGCATGGTGAATTATGGTGTAAGGTTAAAGGTCAACAGGGAAAGGTATTTTATTCACACCATAAATAAAATTCAATAAGATATATTTTGTAAATGTGAGTTAGAAATCATTACCTTTCCTGTGAGAACAGAAGGAAACTCTGAGTCAAATTTGTTGCTTAGTCCAAACCTGCAAACAGATTTTTAAAAAGGTTATGATTATGGGAGAAAAGATATTAAAGGTCATTTCCACCACATAACAAAAAATATAATGCAAATAATAATCATGAGATACTATGCAATAATTATGATATGACATGAAATGTAAAAATGTTGAACCAATGTCGAGTCAATTATAACTGAAACATGACACAAAGGACAGAATTATTAAATAAAAATAAAGAAATTATGAGACATTAAGCCATAGTTATGCGCTAAAAATTGAAATTATGACATTCCAAGTTGTAATTATGCGATAAAGTCAAAACTATGGTATAAATAGTCAACTGACTTTGTGATAATGACTTTTTATCTCATAATTATGATGTAATATCACTACAGACTATTAATCTCATAATTATTAATAATCAAAGCATTTTATTTTCTTATGTGGCAGAAATTACCTTACAAACAAAGGCTCTGTTTGTCATGACAGGAAAAAAAATTGCTTGGTTATAACACTGGGCTCATTTCAGTTAGACGTAAATGTCATTAAGGACTTGAAAACAACACAGACACAACAAAGTGAGAAGGTTGAGTTTCTACATTTAGCTTGAATTGCCAGAGAATCTGAAGGCTGTATAAGTGTCTTGTGTGATGTGTGTTTATAATCCATTGAAGTATGCTGTGCTGCACTCCTGCCCCATGTAGAAACATCACGTTGTTTACCTCATTATATAATAAAATAACTAATATCTCTACCGGTCTAGCTGGTGATTCAACTTCAGAAATATGTGCATAAATAACAGTTGCAGGGGTACTTGTACTGTCCCATGAAAGCGATTGCATTAACTAAAATATGACCTCATACGTTTACCTCAGCGTACGTACAGTACATTTACCCACAACTTCAAATTAAAGCAAAGATCCTAATGAGTTTGAGTGTGGTTACGGGGCAGCCTTTATCCACGGACAGCAATAAAACCATAAATCTCTGTGCTAACAACACGGCTTCGGGGAAGGAGGGCTGATTCTTCCGCTTAAAATCACTGTCAGGATACAGCTGGAGAAGCTCGGCCTACGAGTATTTTGATACCACAACTTAGCGACAAAAACATGCAGTGAGCTTAGCATGGAGGCTACACACAGACATGAGCTAACAGTGACTACCAGCGAAGCTGCCGCATTCATACGCTTACACGGTGATGTGACCAGCCCCACGCATGACCAAAGGCTCGGGACAGTATCTGACGAGATGCTCTTCACTCACAATTCTCTCATCTTCTTCTTCTAACTCATAAATGGTATCAAAGTCCGCCATGTTGGGCAGTAGGACGCTCATGACGTCTCTGGCACACCGCCGATGACATCATCACACCAGTGCTGGGGGGGGCTGGTGGGAGATAGATATGATTATATATATTAAAAATGGTTAAACAAAATGCATCAGGTCTCTATGTGAAGCTTTTAAGCTATTTGTATGATGATCTCATACCCTTTCATTTTTGATTGATTTATTTTTTTACTTGAATTAGTTGTTTACTGTAGCCTATATTCTCATTTTCTAAATATTATAGTCTATATTCAATATTTTTAATACACTATATGTTGGAAATGACTACTGTCATGTTTATTGGCGGTAATATGACTGGCATTAAAAAAAAAGACTACTGTACATGAACAAATTACAAAAGGGTCCTGAAACTCTTGATATAGGCTATATAATTTTATTTTTGTGTGGAGCATGCACAAAATGTTGATTTGTTAGGTTATCATTTTCAAGAGCTGAAATTAAATATTTGGGAAGTTTAATTAGTTTTTCAACCCTACTTGTAACCTGCTCACAGAATGTTTATAACCCCGAATTGTGTGATTTTGTAGTTTTCTAGCAATAAACAATAAATTAAATTACAACTAAATAAAAATAATTTTAAAAACTCCAGTGCAGCTATAACATGGTTGCATGTTTTGTGTAAATTAAACTGTGCACAGTTTGTGGCCAGGGTTTGAGATTATTGACAGGGCCTTCATTAAGGCCTATTTCCAATAAATTACAGAAAATATATTTGTTTAATCCTGTTTCTGTGTAATACTGAATTACGTTTTGAATTTTTATTTTCTTGTCTTCCTGTAGGGTTTTTTTTTTCCTCAACCTATAATCAGTTCAATAGATTATAACAAAATTTGTCTTCTTTGGGTACTGTCAAGAAGGTATGAAATGGGTCAAAATTTTAAGCCTAAATGATAAAGGCCAGAATATTAGGATATAGGCCTATTTTGATGTGTTTACCAGACATTTGATATATTTTTCCTGCTTGGTTAGCTAATTGTTGCTCAATAGCCTACGTGA
>JAUZSZ010000116.1:20885428-20897239 GCA_034780575.1 Labeobarbus marequensis | reverse complement strand
TACAATGTATTTTTGTCTATTGCTACAAATATACCCCAGCGACTTAAGACTGGTTTTGTGGTCCAGGGTCACATATACACACACACACACACACACATATATACATACATACATACATACATACATACATACATATATATATATATATATATGCCTATATACATACATATATATACAATGATTTTTTGTGTGTAATGAACGAATGTAAAATACTACTTGAACTTCTTTTTAACATCCATAAAACAATTTCATGTCAGCTACTCATAATTATATATACACATTTGTCAGCTTTCCCCTGTATATGTAAAATTGTCTGTTTTAGATCGGTAACTGATTTTCCAGAATTTGTGATTTGATTTTTTTTTTCAGTTCATTTAAAAAGTTTTTTGCTCTCACAAATGCATTTATAAAAAATTAAATTATTTTGTATTCGAACAATACACTGTTGTAGAATGCATATATATTAATTTTACATTTATCAATAATGTTTTAAATAATTTTAAATCATCAGTTTTATTTAGCAAAAACAGGCCATGCACACATTTTCAATCATTTTCAGGAAAGCAATCCATAAACGCACGTTTCATCTTAATCCAAGTCTTTATAAAGTGATATACTGTAACTGAACTGCAGATGATTAATTTAATTTTAGCCTGCAGTTTGTTCACTAAACGTTTGAAAAACAAACAGCCGATCATGATTGCCACCATAGATCATTCAATGTCTGTATGATACGGTGAACTATGCAAAAGTAGGACAATTTTGGCAGATTTGTGATGGTGCAAAGATAAGACCTTTATACAACCCTCATAATGTAAATATGTCAAAACAATATTTAATATGATTTCTGTGTGATAATTATTGACCTTTGAACATAGCCTAGTAGGGACTGCATGTCCTTCAAACTACTCCTTCAGGTACAGTTGGACTGATCATCCAAACAGTACTTCAAAGTTTATAACAAATATATTTACTGCAATTTCAATACTGCAGCATAATATTTAAAGCAGTTTTCTTCTATAAAAGTGCTAAAAACAATTAATAGTATGTCAAATTAAGTCTATACCCCTACTGGAAAATCATGTCATATCACTGTTTTTTGCAAATGATAGCTTATTTTTTAGAAATCCAAGATGGTCTACCAGCTTTAACTAGCCTGGTCAAGGTCTACTCTGTTGATCTCCACCCCATCAGCTAGTCCAGCTAATCCATTTTCTAAATTGGACCAGCTAATGACCTCTTGTCTGTGCTAATATATAGCTAAAATCAGACTATTAGGAAATGTAAACTGTTGTATGACATGATTTATGTTAGCTTATGATTAATAAACCATCAGAAAATGATTATATTAGTGACTGATGATATCACGTATAGCCTGTAAGCCTGTGAGATCAGTAAGATAAAAGCCAGAACAAATCAACAAGAATAAATGATGAGGTCAGGCGAATGTGACTCTGGACCACAAAACCTTAAGTCTTAAGTAGCCCAGGTATATTTGTAGCAATAGCCAAAAATACATTGTATGGGTCAAAATGATTGATTTTTCTTTTATGCCAAAAATATTCATATTTATTATTAAGTAAATATTAAAGTAAAGATATTAAGTAAAGATTATGTTCCATGAAGATATTTGTACATTTCCTACCATAAATATATCAAAAGTTAATTTTTGATTAGTAATATGCATTGCTAAAAATTTCATTTGGACAACTTTAAAGGCCATTTTCTCAATATTTGGATTTTTTTTCCCGCACCCTCAGATTCCAGATTTTCAAATAGTTGTATCTCAGCCAAATATTATCCTATCCTAACAAACCATACATACATGCAAAGCCAAAGCTTATTTATTCAGGTTTCAGATGATGTATGAATTTCAATTTCAAAACATTGACCTTTATGACTGGTTTTATGGTGCATGGTCACAAATGAAAACATTTTCAGAATCTCAAAGACCCTTTTGGAAAAACAGCATTAATGACTGCTACAGTGGAATTTTATTTATTTATTTTTTTTTTATCTGTTCAGCCATTGCTGAACTCAAACTATAGTAAATGAGTCTAGGGTGGATCTTTTGTTAGATATTTTCCACACACTGTTTCAATGCTGCTCCAAACAATTCGCCAAAAAGTGTAAATGATGGTCATAGACGATATGTATTGGACTATATGTTGCATATTGCTGTCTGTGCTGAATATGTGTTCATAATATAGCCTACCATAAAAATCCGAAGGCCAGACCTGGGTTGTTGATGCAGGTGTAGGCTAAGCAATAAAGGAAGCAACAGGTTGGTTTGGAGACTCAACGCACAGCGCAGTGTCGCCCTCTGCTGGCCAATTAGCTGCAAGAGCGACTCACCATGAATTAAAATGTATTTGCTGGACGGACACATTTTTATGACACATTTTCTGACATTTATGGTATCCTACAACACATTATGTCTACATCATTTCTTTTCCTTGTTTATCGAAATGAAGAATGATCTTGAGATTTCATTTAATTAATCAGCACAACTACAGAAGGATCTCTAGAGGGCAGTATACACCAAGTCATTTGTTTGCGTGAAATTGCGTCGTGTCTACGGATCACTGAGCAACATCACATTTCTGTGTAGTTAATTACTTGTAATGATTGTATGTGACATATAATCAGATATAATCAGACAATCTGATATGACCTGTGGCGCTTTGGTCTGACCATTGTTTGGAAATGACAATTACGTTTTTCCATAATGTCCACATAATCTGAAACAAATGAGTAAAATATAGACTAAAGCTTGTGCCTGCATGAGAAATGCCAAAAAATTAGACCATACTAAAGAGAGCCTTCCAGAACACGTTTAAGATGCTTGACTTTATTTAAGAAGACAAAAACACTCTTTTAGTTATTTATTTATTTGTAAGTATTTCACCGTAATGTTATGCGAGTCTGTTGAAAGTTTGTGAGTCTTAAATAAGGATGGAGATGGATTTCAGAGAAATGGAAGAGGTTTTGTTTGTGCACAGTTTATACGATGGAAAGGATTCAATTCTCTTCTGTCTATAGGAAGAATGCTTTATCTGAGGCTAGAGATGCTCTCAGCATGACAGATTTACAACTTTCTTGGAAACTTGAAAATAACAACATGTGTGTCCCAAATGTATGATGGTTTGGGGACAGATTGCACTCAAAATAGTTTAAATTATGAATAATATGTTTTCTCATTATCTTTTCCATGATGAGAATTAGGTCATTATACTGTCCATAAGAATATTACTAAATTTGTATTTAGTAGGGCGTTGAGTTTAAAATTTCATTGGAAATATGTGCTATTTCAGAAATGTTAAATGTAATGTTCTTCTCGTAGACTTTTTAGACTTCCCTCCCAGTCATTTCCTAGTTTTTTAATTCTCCTGTGTAAAATCTGAAATAAATAAATGTCATGAGAAGTTTCGTTGAAAAATTTCCTCAAAATCATATTTTTAATACACTTATCTGTGGTTGTAAATCACACATGGTTATAAAATTATGTATCCAACAAATTCCAAAACAGCTCTAAGACAGCATATACACAAGAGCAGTGGCATAAATATTTATATGTGCATGAGAAGACCTTGAAGGCAGTATGGATGAATATTACTGGTGAGACCTTAGTTGTTTGGTCCAAATTCACTGTTGACTTTTTCTGAGGGCTTCTGTCAGATACAACCACAGACCCCCATCAGTTGTGTTTGTACTCAAACTGAGTTAATGAAAGCTTTTGCAACATTTGCAACAGTTTCACATTCCCATTCAACATTTATGAGTTCATCATCAGTAATCCCATCTTGTTTTTCTTTGCAACATTAACCAGGAGAATATTTGGTTATCCTGTCAAAAAGCATACGGTATCTTTTAGACAGCCTTTGGTTCAGTGCTTGAGCAGTTTTGAGTCCAGAGTTCCCATAGCGGTGTAGATCAGATGTTTCTGAATTGTTTTCAATGTCAGAATTCTTGACAGATTATAAACAGTTCATTTTTAGTCATTGGAACCCTGTGGGGACAAAAAGAATTTACTTTGATCTGAAAGCCAAAGTCTAAGACAACTATTTTTAAGACAAACAGTCTGAATGATTTAGTCAGAACTCTTTGACCCTGCCTTTGGGTGTAATGGGAGTTTATTAACATATTTGGGGCTATTTGTATTTTTTTAGTGCTACTTTTCTGGGAAAGGTGGGCAAAAGCCATATCTGTGGTAAGTGAAATCCACCCCATTGTCTCAGGTTGTAGGTGAGAGGTATGGATGTGGTTCCCCCCAGCCCCGATCCTGCCATTCCCTGCACTCTCTCACCAGAACACAGCGTGGGAAGTGTGAGCAGAGGGAAGAGCACTCCATTAATGGGAATTGCACAGAGGAAGGAGAATGGGGTATGATAGGATTCCAAGGCATTCTGTTTTGTCACTGATTTCAGGAATGAGTTTTGGCAGACTCCCAAAAACCGCAATATACCACCTCTGTTTTAGTGATTAATGAAGCATCTTGCCACCGGGGGCTATTTTCCTTGGGAAGGGACTCTGGAAATGGCAACACAGGGATTTACACATTGTTGAACGAGAAAAACAAAACAGTCCCAATAGGAGAGAGTCTTTAATTAGATGCATACGTGATGTTTTTCTCATAGATAATTTTAGAAGATTCCATTATTAACTATTAAGATGAAGTCTGCAATTCACAATCCGTATCATATAAGGGGCCAAAAATCTTCTGGTAATCCTCATTACCATTCAAAAGTTTGGGGATGGTAAGTTTTTAAAGAAGTTTTTGATAAATCAGTAAAAACTGTTATATTGTGAAATATTATTACAGTTTAACAACTCAAAACATTTATTATTATTATCAATGTTAAGAACAGTTGTGCAGCTTCATATTATATGGAAACCGTGATACAATTTTTTTCAGGATTCTTTGATGAATAGAAAGTTTAAAAGAACTGAATTTATTTAAAATAGATTTTTTTGTGACATCATAAATGCCTTTACTGTCACTTTTGATCATTTTAATGTGTCCTTGCTAAATAAAAGTATTAATTTCTTAAAAAAAACTTACTGATCCCAGACTTTTGAACAGTGTGTATGTAGTGTGCATAATCACATAATATTCATATTCATTTGGTGCAAGGGAAATTGAGAACTCTGATTAGCTACAGTGTTCAGAGACTGTGTGTACTTCCTGTGAGCTTGGAAAAATATGAGGTGTGCGTGAATGCCACATTTGCACTTGTAGCCAGAATATGATGAACCCTATCCCTCCCAACATCCTTCCCTTGTTTGTTTATAGCTCATATTCCTGAATCAGTTTACATGTCTCACAACCTTCATAACAACCCAATAACACACCGCCAATCCTCAGTAAGTCAAGTGAGCTTTTACAAAGCAAACACTGTTTATCTTTTATATGACAAGTAGAAATTCACCTTTAGCGTTTTAGCGCCAAAGCTGGGGGGCACTGTTGGCCCTCGGGAAGTTTTGTGTTTGGAGCTCCGTTGTGATGGGAATGATGGAGAAGCCCTTCCTTTTCTTGCTCACAGAGGTATTGTCCTGGTGACAGACAGACTGCCATCACCTCGCCCCGTTCAGGAAATGTGTCTCTGCAACCAAGGAGCAGGAGGAAGAGCGCACAGATGACACACAGCCTAACCATCTCCAACAAGAATCTTATAATAGTCAGCCTAACCTTACTGGAAATATGTAAAGACTTGTCAGAAATCATGGTATAGGCAGATGAATGCAGTACTTGACAGGCAAACCATTGTCATTATGTACTAGTACAAATGCAATCATGACTCTGAAAAGGTGCTATGTATAAATATATAGATCTTTATTTATACTTGGTTAATGTTAAAATACAATTATAATACAAAACAATATATGTAGAAAATATCAGTGCATACAATTTTACTTCACAAATACCAGTCAGTCAAAATAACATTATTGAAAGCATCATTTGGCAGTATATACATTTCATTATTTGGAAGACAGTCCATCAACTATGAATGTAATACTTGGACTTAAAACAATAATTAGCAAAAACGGGCCTAATTGCTTTTACAACTGTCAATATATAATCTGATTTAACCAATGCAAAGATTTCCAACCCATTCCATCATGTTAAGGAGTTAATACTGATAGCAGGTGTGCACATGCTTTTACTATGATTATCATGACCATTTATGTAGTGACCAGCCTGTTGACAATATTATAGCCTGTCCTGCAAGCTTTAGTAGTATTTTAGCACGAAAGACTACTGAATCAGTAACAGAATACGTTCCTCTGGTTAATAGCTGCACAACATATTACGTGCTGTTATGTATACAGTAGTGTAAACAACATAAATATGAAAAGTACACAAGGCAGTGTAACTATTGTTGAACAGAGCAAGGCCATTTTATTGTGGTCCAAATTTGAATGATAATTAACAATGTTTTCTATTAAATGTGCATGAATAATTTACTTAAGGCTTTAGAACCCTTTTTCACAGTGATAGACTGAATGATAACTGAGTCCTGACATGTGTAAGACATTAAGCTTGACTAATTTCTTTAAAATGATCCAGATTAAAAGCTATAATGATAAAAATACTTTATGCGGGAACAAAAGTGATTCATTTTAGCTTCATTGAGCAAGATTCAGGAAAACGGCCCTCAGACTGAAGCAACAGAACCAATGTGAAAATAATGTGTGTGTCCGTAGTTTTGATGATCAATCAGTCCTGCAATTTCAGATTGAGTTCTGGGAAGGAATTTCAGACCGCACATTCAGTTATTCATGATTTGTGGTCTTTGTTTGACATTTGCATCTGACAGAGTAAAATATGATTGAAATTTATTCTAAAGAAAAATATTTTCCTAAAACAAAAAAAAAAGCTTTTGTGAGCTCCGAAATAATTTTAGCTAAATAAAAATAAAATACCATATAACCAAAATTCCAGTTTTCATTACAATAAAATATTTATCTAGAAATAAAATAAGAATTGCCTTTGTCCTCTAGTTCTAACCACTGAACAAATGATTTCATAATTCGCCACCATTCTGTATGAAAAAATGCTATTTTGCTGGCAAAAACAGTGCCGTTATTGTAATAAAATGTGCTAGTTGTGTTCACAGTAGACTGCAGGAATACCTGAGGTGGTCCATTTGTATGTCAGACTGCCATAATGATATGAGTGGCAGCCCACTGTACTCAACACACTACCTTGAAAAAGTGCACAGAAAGAGAAAACTCTGAATGACCAGTCCAGTACAGGATAAAGTGGAAAAAAGTGGTGGAAAATAAAAGAGATCTAGTGAGCAGAGACAAAATGGATCCAACCAATCAGATCGTCCAAAACTGGGTGAGACTTCTGGCGGCTAAGGAGTGCAGATGAACTCAGACGGGTGGTGTGGAGTAACGGACCACATAATTATAGTCTGGAGGTGGGCTATGACATTCCAGCTCTGGGTCGAGAGAGGACTCCTCCAGACTCAAGTCCAGTGAGGGAACAAGCGGCGGGTATTTCTCCTTCTCGCACTCCAGCAGAACTGACTCCTTACTTTTGCTCTTCATCCTGTGGAAGAAGCAAACCGATTTGAATGAATTCCAACTGAAATAGAATTATTCTGTTGTACTTTGCTCTGTGTGTTGCTATAACTCTTCATCTGGGGTCAACAGGTCAGACACCCTGGAGGGAGTCTGAGAGTTTGCATTGCTTTTAGTCTATAGTCTCTCAAGGGGTGATAATTTGCAGTAAATGCCTATATGCGAAATGGCACGTATTGGGGTTTGTACACAGTGTGAAGCAGAGCTGTCAGTGCCAAGCACTTCACATATGCGCATACTAAATGTGGGAGTACCAGGTGGAATCCAGAGGCACAACGTGCAGGGAGAATCTTGGACGTAGCAGTAAAGCAGTAGAAGGTCAAAGGTGACAGTGATTGAGTGGGTCCTCGGCAGGGGCCGCCTCTTTACAATATATACATCATTGTCTACATGCTCCGAGTGGCTCTTTTTTCCCATGCCTGTGACCATGGCAACTTGTACATGGATTTGCCAGCTGGTTGCAGGCTGTGCCCAGCTTTTCATCTTATCGGGTTGGGATGATGAGGGCACTAGACATGGAAAGTCGGGTGAGTGCTGACAGAGGCCAGACAGAATGTTTTTAATCAAAACCTGTTGACTACGTTCATTTGTAATCAAGCTTGGTAATCATTTGTAATCATAGCAGTAGAGGAATTTAAAAATGGTGGAAGTGTGGTGTGGTGTTATTAAAACTTGTTACACAGCTCTCTGGAACACTTGAATCTGATTGATTGATCGCAGCATTCGGCAGTCAGATGTTTGGCGCTGCTTTCATGTCTCTTTTGTATCATGGTGTGGACTCACTCAGTCATATTTGTACACTGCAGTGGACAATTTCTTTCTCATAAAGTATAGCCCTGGCATTGTGGTGTAGCCACTGTTGCATTCCACTGCCCTTATCTAATGCCAATCACATATTTAGACTGAACACTTCTAAACAGCATGACCATGATTAGTCAGTTAACCACTTTGCCTCTCCAGGTCTGAGTCATAAACCACCAATCAGTGAGAGATTATCACTATTTGTCTAGCTGCAATTGGTGGTCCAAACCGCTGCCCTCAAATATTAGGATGCCGTATAGTCCACAAGGCCTTGAATGCAGTTTAGAGGATAACCTTTGTAGATTAACCCTGGCCTTTGCTGCACTGGAAGACCATAAATGCCGTCTCAGATCTCAAACGCTTTAACAAAACCAAGGCTAATCCAGCCCAATGGCCTGTCATTAATAACTTAAAAGGCCACCTTCACTTTAGTTTTCAGCGCCATTTGCCCTGGGGCTCATTTATGAACAAGTAATGATGTCTCAGACCCCAGCACACTTTAGTCTGTGGTTAATAAATTATTAGGCTGGTCTCAGGCAAGAGCTGACTATGTTTTTAAGGAGGTCATCTTTTATTCATCTTCATTTTTTATTAAGCATTCAATATATAAGTTGTATGCACAGCTTACATTCTGTAGCAAAAATAACAGAACCCTAAATGGAATATATTGTAATCACTAACAGTATTAAACACTCATTCTCTCAAATACTTCCTAAATAAGATAAAGTCATGTAATTGTACGAGATGGCCATGTGCCATATCTGTAGCATGTTTCAGCGATGGAGACAGAGGCCATTACAACCCAGGCAGTACAAACAAAGATGCTAGTCACCAGACCTTACAGCCAGCTTTAACAAGTCACACGCCCAGCCCTGCTTTTGTTGTCTGGCTGTTGTTGAGATTGTCACCTTAGGCAATATCTCTCCACTGTGCCATTGTCTGAGAGACTCTCGCGCAGGCACGTCTCTCAAAGAAAAGGGGTAGTGGCTGGAGTCGTGTGGAGATGGAGGGGGAGAAACTGTATGACAATTGTGGCATCTACATTCCAGCCCAGTGGGAGGGTCTCCAGGGCATACGCCGACAGACCTACTCATTCCTGTGGTCCAGGCAAAAAGTCTAAATAGGAGTGAATGTACTATACTCACGCTCGGGCCATGAAACTCCGGGGTCTGGCCAGCGACTCCAGACGCTTCAGTGTCTTCAGGTCGTCTGAAGATAGACCTATTCCGCTGTCTGACTGGCCTCCCTGTGAACAACCAAACATGATTTAACCACAGATACAATATATTTGCATTATTTTGTAATGTGCCTTTTCTTATGAAGGAAGGAGTGTGAAAAACCAGCTCTTTACCTCGTGGATCTTGTTGGTTCCATTCTCCATGATTACTTCATCAAAGGTCTTCACACTCGCTGGGCGGATCTTGATGTTCCTGAAAGCATCAAATACTCCATATCAGATCAGTGTGGAAGGTTTCTCATTACATCATGTCTGGCAGGTACAAACAAATACACAAAACACATTACAGTGAGAGGGATGTGTTCAGTATCACAGTTTCCAAGTAAAAGTTCAATACTGTGTTGGATGAAATATTTTTAATTTAATTTTGCGCAGCAGGGTAAAGCGATATCTTTTAAATTCAGCTTAAGGTATAACAGGGATTGCGGCATTTCAAAACTATCCTCTACAAATATTCTTGAAGGACCAATGGAAACACAAGGGTTGGATAAATATTATCTTAAGTAGGCATAAATCCTGAAACTGCATTTGTGGCAAAAGAGGAAATTCCTTGAGGGGCCTATGAGGACCGTTTCTTATCAAGAACCAATTAGTGCTTTCCTTCACTTTTAAACCATTCAAGCATTCAAGGCTGTTGGGATGAAGTGTAGTGCATGTTTGAAGCAGGAAAATAGATGGTAGAACTTTATCTACAAAAAACAGATTTCTAAAATGGTCCGCATGAATATTGTCTTTCTGAGTGATTCATAACAACTGAATTACAAAAACTAATCAGTCTGAGCATACATTCGTTAAATGGATAAGATAAAGCTATCTTACCAAGCCGTTCCGGAGTCTCTAAGAGAAACAGGTCTGGTGGAGGTCTCCTCTGTGGGGCTCAGGTTTGAGGGGTCTGCTTTGGTCAACAGGGCCGTGTTGATTGGGATGTAGTGTTTTCCCTCCTAAGAGAGACAAGGTGTTTAAACATTCAGCTCATTTTAACTGTGACATCACCCTGCATATAGTTTTATGGGATTCTGGAGGAATCTGTACATAAATCTGCAAGGGAATGTGCGAATATGTTTTATGGAGACGGTGTTACTAGGGGCAGTCCAGGCAGTACACTAAGCTCGAGTCCTTATGTGAGAAAGAGGGAGTTTGGATGGCTTTCAATTCAGATGGCTTGGAATATGTTTTGATCTCTATGCTGTGTAGTGTAGTCTTTTACTGAGAACATATCTTCTCTTCAAGCCATATTATAAATCAGATTCATTCCTTTCTTCTTGAACTAAGAAAAATGTATCAGAACATATCATGCCATCAAATGTTCATCTTTGGATATCTTTGTAATTGAGAAAACAGGATTTGTGTATGTAAATACGTTTTTATGTCTATGCCTGTATTTGCTATAACATACCCTACTATTCAAACATTTGGAGTGATGATTTTTTTTTTCAGCAGGGATGCATTAAATTGAAAAAATACATTTAAAATGTTACAAAAGATTTCTGTTTCAAATAAAGAATCCATCAAAGAATTCATCAAAAATAAAATAAGAAGCTGCACAAGTGTTTTCAACATTGATAACAATAATCAGCACATTAGAATGATTTCTGAAGGATCATGTGAGACTGAAGTACACTGAAGGATGTGAAAATTCAGTGATGACAGGAAAAATGACTATTATTCCTACTAAAATATATTTAAATAGAAAACAGTTATTTAAAATTGTAATAATATTTCACAATATTAATGTTTTTACTGTATTTTTGATCAAATAAATGCAGTCTTTGTGAGCCAAAAACAAAAAATCTTGCCAAAAACAGACTTTTGAATGGTAGTGTACACATGTATTTTTCTTCATGAGTTGACTTTGCTTGTCTTACCATTTCTTTACAGTCTCTCCAAACTCACTTTAAATCTTTCCATTCATCGAATTCATAAAATATTCACCTTTCATCTATGACTAGTTGTTAAACACAGTTTGCAGTGGCAGTCTAACATGGTTTTGCGTGTAATGTGTAACGGCAGTGCAATGTGCAATTTGTGTAATGGCAGTGCATCTCTTATCCCATAAAATCCTTGTGGTTTTGCAGTGGTCAGAGTTGTAAACATTAAAATAAAGTCTGTGGGAAACCCATGCAATGTAATGAAGTGCATGAGACTCTCTTACCTGCTGCACACTAGCTTGTAGCAGATCTCCT
>JAUZSZ010000116.1:20814377-20825162 GCA_034780575.1 Labeobarbus marequensis | reverse complement strand
ATGCTAAATGCTAACAACTTAACATTCAAAAAAAGCAAATAATTTGAATTGCTAACATTTGAAAAAGGTTATTTTTTATTTTTTAGAATTTCTTTATCTGAATGGTATGAAACTTGGTAAAGGTTTTGGGTTTTTGCTATGTGAACATACAAAAAGTCATGGACATGATTTGAAAAGAAATGAAAAAAGTAGTCACACTTGTAGTGTTCATGGTCAAAAATGACCCCATTGGAAATGAATAGGAAGCGATTTAATCTAGTGGAAACGTTTGGTACTGCGACTAAACAAAATCTTACTGAAACTTCATTTTTTAAGATGTCAACCTCAAATTTAAACTTCTATTCTTTTTTTTTTTTTTTTAGTTTCACGTCAACTTTTTTTTTTTTTTTTTACAACCAAAACTAAGTCTGTGCTTCAAAGCATTCAAGATTTATGACAGTTTAAGTTGGAAATTTCATTTTCAGGTATATGCTCAAAAAGTGGTAACAGGTAATAAATAGGTCAAAACTAATAAATAAATATACAAAATATTAAATAAACAACATTATTTATTATTTAAACTAATATATAGTACACTCATCTCATTGAAGAAAAAACAAATGTGCCACGAGCAGTACCAGAGTATCACTTTCAAACCAAACATTTGTTGGTCAACATGCAATTAGAATGACTGACTTGAATCCGTTGCGAAATCTGTGTGGGGAAATCCATCGTCCCTCACATGAAAATCACAATCGGCTGAATTACTATTGAATTACTATACTTACTATATGAATTACTAAATGACTGGATTTCGCCCACAAACATTAACCAAACATCGATAAATGTGACCACACCTTAATGCTAAAATCAAGGCTAACAAATTAGCATTCAGTTAGGGTCTGAATCTCTTACCTGACTAACTCGTATGTTTCTCCTAGCAGGGGATTGAAGGGTTTACCCGTCCTTTCCCACTGAGACGCCACGGCTGATACGGCAAACGCGGCCACACACTGGATAGAAAACACATGTATTCGTTTACTTAGAAAATACATGTTAGAAGTCGACAGCTTAGACTGGTTTTCATTAAGGCAGCTATAAGAAGAGATTTGATGGTATTCTGAAATCCTTGAATCCAAGAAACATCTGTGTAAAATGTGTAAAAAAACAGCCTAATAAAAAGTTCATAAAATTGGAAACTTCGGTGAATGGACATTGTACTTATTTTTAACTACAATAAGTAATAATTATTAATCAGCATATATGGGTTTTTGTCAAAAATTCAGGGCAATGTAGGTGAACGCAAATATATGGTATGTTATAAAATAATAAAACAATTAATGATTTACTAGAATATGAATGAAAAAAAAACGGTCAAATTTATTAGACATTTATTACTTTTATTACAATTTTACAAAATATTTAATAAAAAATTATTTTAACCAAATTCAACTAAAATTTAAAGTCAGAAAATGTGAAAACCGGCCAAAGGTGATAGAGATTTGGCAGATTAATTGGCCATATTTCATAGTTTTTTGGCATGTAAGGGTTTTGCTGGTGTGTTCATATACTTTTTTTTTTTTTTACCTTCATTCTCTCAATAGAGTCGTCTAAAGCATTGGCCTGATGGATGAGGTACGTGTGCTCCATATATTCTGTTAGTCTTTGTAGAAAGCTCAGCGGCTCATTAAAAATAACAGGCATGGTGATCTTAGACAGCTCCTGAAAGAGAGATGGAATCAGTCCAAATACGGTGCTTAATTTAAGTGTTTTGACTGAAAAAGACAGTAAAAGTGCATGACAGTAAAAAGCTCACCATCCCAATGCACTTCCTTAGTATGCTCCAGATGCTGAAGTCATTTCTGGAGAACATGGGAGCTGGTAAACTTGTCCTGTGGAATAATTAAAGGTAACTGAGCTGTGCCTTGTCAACTTCTGAAAAATGTCTGTTTACATTAAGAAACCACTAAAACAAAAACAAAAAAAGAGAACTAAGCTGTTTCCATGGAAATCCTTTCTGCTGTTGTCATGCAGACAGAACACGTCTAGACTGGCGTTATCAGACAGGTAACGGAAGCTTTATATCTTATTCAGCAAAGCAAGGCCAGTGTCCCGATCAGTTTCAAAGCACTCAAGATACACAGAAACCAGCTCTTTTTATACTGTACTTACTGAATGTAAACCTAACAATGAAGATATGTGGTTACATGTTGCATTTTTTGCATTAATATACAAACAGTACATATATATATATATATATATATATATATATATAACTTGTATGTATACATAACTTGTTTGTAGATTTGAATGGGATTATTGTTATTTTAAAAAGGAGAAAAAAATATTACCATTAACAATCATCAGAGAACACATGAGAATTTGTAAAATTATTGAAATATTAACTTCTTAAAATCTCAGGGTGACTTCATAAATAATTTTGGTCAAAGGGGTTTGACTGACAAAAAGTTTGTGAATCCGTGAATCACGGGGAAAAAAAATAGGGAGAATCAATTAATTATGAATAATTTACTGTCATTGTCTGAATGCTTTGTAATCATGTAATCCATAAAAACTAACTGTAATCTGATTTTGAGCATTTACGCAAAAATGTATGTTTTTTTATATTTAAAAAATAATAAATAAATACTAATAATAAAATGTTATTTAAATTATAGATTAAATTAGTTATTCCGGGAAATAAAAATAATAGTTACCCAGATGTCCAATAAAAAATAACTCTCTATGATAATGTCAGATATAAAAAATGAAAATATTGTAAATTGTAATTTTAAATTTTATTAATTGTTTTTTATTTTATTATATTTTTTGAAAAATAATAATAAAAAACAATTATAATATGAATATGACCTTGCATTTTCTAAATGCAGTATTATAAAATAGGCTTATCCAGTAAGTAAAAATAACTCTCTGTAATTGGCTGCAAAGTAAGTCAACTATTTGTCAATCAACATGCCGAGGCTTAAAAGTTCAAATTACGGCGTTAAACTCAGCTACCTCATCAATCTTTTAGCGTTTCATTATGAGCGCCTCTTCTGGCCTCGGCTCGCTAAATTATTTACCACAAGATACAAACCAAAACAAAACACAGAGAAGTTGCGTCTAAGAAACTAGTCAAATAACAACAAACTGACACTGAAACACAAACAGAGCTGAATGTTACGTCTGCGACAACATTTATTTTTATACTCGTATGTTTATTTGTACAAGTTTGTTTTTATTTAAAACCCATTGCTGGAATTTCCAGCTACTTCGCTCTTTTAACTTTCAAATTTTCAAAAACGTATTTAGCTAATGTTGTTACGCAAGAAATATCTAGTAGGTATCGTAGTTTTAGGCATTCCCACCTGTGCTTCCTCACTCCGTTAACTCTGGCCACCTCATCATCGTCCTCTTCCTCTCCACGACAGTCTTCCCTGGACATCCTGCTGCTGAGGTGACTTGAGATGCTGCAGAAGAGCTCGGACTTGCAGTCCTCTCTGTCTTCGTACGAATGGCCGGCGCTCAGCGAGGGCTCAGAGTCCGAATCTGCGGCAACAGAGCACAAACAGACATGGCTTATTAGTGGGCCAATGAGTGGCCGACGGCAACAGGCTCTCAGAGGAAACCTGAGCAGGGGATCAGGTGGCATTTAATGGAACCGCACAGTCGGAAGTGACTGGACACGTTGCTAAGAAAGGTGCCTCATACTTATGAAGCTCATTCTGAAGATTTACTTGTTACTCTAACAGCAATTACACTGCAGGCTCTGATATGGCTGATGAGTTTTACATGGGTTTATGGTCTGTAACTGTATCGGACACCATGGATAGTCATCTTGGATCATGGATAATCATCTTAAATTTATATATTACATAACTTGGCCTGAAAATTCTTAAAACTCATTGTTATTAAAGGTGACATTGTTGAGCCCTGGCGCTCATGTGGGAAACAAAGGTTTGAATTAGTTCTAATTGAATCTCTTCCTAATCATTTTTTGTCACTCTACTATTTTATTCAATAAAAATAGGGAAAAATGTACATCTGAAAATGTTAAGAAATTAGCATGTTTTAGGATTAAAATGCTACAAGTAAATGAGATAATTATTATAAATAATTATTTATAATGTTATGGCTGATATGTGACCCTGGACCACAAAACCAGTCTTAAACAGCACGGATATGTTTGTAACACTAGCCAACAATACATTGTATGGGTCAAAATTATCAATTTTTCTTTTATGCCAAAAATGATTAGGATATTAAGTAAAGATCATGTTCCATGAAGATATTTTGTAAATTTCCTACTGTAAGTATATCAAAAAATAATTTTTGATTAGTAATACGCAATGCTAAGGACTTCATTTGGACAATTTTAAAGGTGATTTTCTCAATATTTAGATTTTTTTTTTTGCACCCTCAGATTCCAGATTTTCAAGTAGTTGTATCTCGGCTAAATATTGTCCTACCCAACCATACATCAATGGAAAGTTTATTTTTTCAGCTTTCAGATGATGTATATCTCAATTTTTAAAAAAAGGCTCTTATGACTGGTTTTGTGGTCTATGGTCACAAATAATTGTATTTTATAATTTATTTTATTGTTGTAGCAATGATAAGATTTGTTTTATCACGCCAATAAATGTTCTTAAATCTAAATGTGAAATATGTGAGGAAAAGGGGAACGAGAGTAAACACATGACCGTGTGTGAGACACCACCTTGTGGCCATACAGTAGAATTACACTCAGCGCGCGCGTGCGTGTTTTTGGCGGCGGACGGTCGCGAGGGGTCGTGTTTCTGTCACTGACACACAGAAAATACTGACAAAATAGGCCTATATTCGACCGTTTTAAATTACGTTACTCAATTTGTGTATTAAAACACAAACCTGACCGTAATATGGAGCAGTTTGTTGTCGATGTAAAAAGTAAGAATCTATTTTGTGAAAGATATGTGGCAGTTAGCTCTGACAAGGATTAGCTATTACGCACGTTTATAAAATAACTGATCTATTATGGATATTATTGGTAATTTTAGCCCTGTCTGTTGTAATTATATCAGCTTACCTTGTCATGAAGTGATTTAGCACAGCACGTGAAACTGTTTTGTGTTTGTCTCTTTCACAGACCTGTCAGAGAAACTTCTCCACAGACAAATCGATTCAAATTTGGATGAGGTGATTGAGGCTCTCTTCAACTCGATTTCGACTCTGGGTACAGCAGCAAAACTACAGGATTCACAGGTTTGCTATGCCCACCTCAGTTGAAATCTACGGAGGCCACAAGAGGTCTTGTTTTGTCGCTATCAGGTCTTTTTCTAGTACTTTCTCGTTATCTTGACATAACTTATTTTTATTTTTTTAAGTAACACAAAGCGTCTTAAAAATGAGGTAATTATGGTTTAATCTTTAATAAATAATGCAATTGTTTTTTTGTAGTTGGAGGAAATCGCCATACAGCTGTGGAACTGGGCAGTGACCAAACGTGTTGGCTCATCTATTACAGAAGAGCAAAAGGCCAAAGGTCTTAGTCATTTTTATCTATTATTGTATCTGTCTATTAATATATCTGTGTATCTGCCAATCAACTGCCTTTCTGTTTTGTCATATATTTTTTTCTTGTACCAACAAAAGAAAGTTTCAAAGTCTATCTCCAGATGTTTGCACAGATGTCAATTATTTGATAAACTACAAATTTGTTTAACTCACTGCACATGTTTCAGTGTGTCACGTGGCATGCAGACTTCTGTATTTATGCGGGCCTGAGAACCCATCAGAGAATATTGTTCACAGGCAGATACTGGTTTGTGAAATCAGTTTTTAGTTTTGCTTTTATCCATTCAGTTTGTATAAATTCCAACAGTAGATTTGTTCATTTCAATCTTTTTGCATTGTTCCTGGCATATTTTATTACTGTGTATATAACTGTAACTCTAAAATATCTTCCTCAGATGGCAAGTAAAACAGGAAGAACATGGCTTGATTGCAAAAAACCCAAAGTTGCTGATGATTTTTTGAGCCTTGCTGTCAATGTACGTACAGTAAGAATGCAATCTCACTATTATTAAGACAACAAAAATAGACTTTGCATGTATGCAAAAATAAATTAATAAATAAAATATAATATACATGCAGCCACTTTATACAGGAACATTGAAAATACCCATTATTATTATTCTAATTTAGTGACCGTGAGAATAAAACTAAGAATGATACTTTCACAGAGCCTGGAGACTCTTTACAGCAGACTCACTTCCCATGGAGATTGTGCAGAAGATGTAAACACACCAAAGGCAGACATAGAGAAAGACCTGCTGCGGGTTTTGTCATATCAAGCTGAATCTGTGAGCAGAGATTGCTTAGCCTAAAATTAATGTCTGAATACTATAAAACCACTGGATCAAATGTGCATATTTAATGCTGTGCATTTAGATTTAGCAGATTATTGCAGTGGTTTTATTTACAAAAATATATTTACATGTTTTTAAAAAGGTTTTTTTTTTCAGAGTTAACTTATTTTCTCTTGTCTCAATAGGCAGTTTCTCAAGAACAACATCAAGAGGCAGTGTCATGCATACAGCGATGTAAAGAAATGCTTCTGCGTCTCCCTAAAGAGGTGTAAAAAAACTGTTGTCATCAGCTTGTCAAGTGGTGGTATTGCTTATTTTGATTTGAGAGAGAGATTTAGAAAATAACAACACTCTTTTGTGAAATTTCCTTTAGACTGGCTATCTCTCTCTCATCTGTTATAACTTTGGGGTCAACACTTACAGTCAGGGAAAGCATGAAGAGAGCACATTTTGGCTAAGGTAATATGTATCTGTAATATGTAATATCTAAACACCTGTTTTGTATTTTAATATATTTAAATTTTTTATTTAACTTTTTATACTACAATATAATTGGTAATACTATAATTAAGTATTTACACTGTTTCTTAAATGTAAATGTTTTCTGCATTTCAGCCAAAGTTATGATATAGGCAAGATGAATGTGAAGTACTCACCAGAATCAGAGATGCAAGTAAGAAATATTAGTCAACGTTGAAATTAACAGCTAGATATACACTAGATATACAGTGGGATCAAATATTTGACCACCAATGAAAATTTTTGGTCGTTATAAATTATTGTCATTTATATAAATATATCAAATTATCAAATAAAGATAATATATAGAGTTAAAAAAGTAATGTTCATTCACAAACAATGACATTTAACGTCAAAGTCCAAACTCTGTTTATTTCCCTGTCTAAACTGAATTCCAGATTTTCAGTGCGGTCTCTTTTTTTTTTTTTTGCATTACCTGAATGCATTGTAATCTTACTTCCCATTCCTCCAGGCCAAAGTTTTGAGACTTCTTGCAAAAGTTTATTTAGACTGGGACTGTCAGAAGTACCTGGAGAAAGCTCTTAATGCTGTGAGCTTGGCTAATAAGGTAAAGCGTTCCTAGTGCAAACAGATCTTGACAAAGCAGACCATCAGATTGGGCTGTTGCACACACACCATGCTTTTTTTTTGGCCGTCATTGTTTTCTTTTCAGGAGCATATGCAGTTGTCAGGGCTACATCTGAAGATTCGTATCTTAATTGAAAGCCACAGCCCAGATGAGGCAATAAAGTCTGGTGAGCCTGGTATCTCTGCTGAAACTGCAGTTTGTGCATAGTATGTTTTTTACCCCACAAATGTGTCCCTTCTTAACATGTTCCTTCCCACGTCAGGGCTGTCAGAGCTACTGGACTGTGAGGTTCCTCTGGAGGTGTGCTTGAGCACAATAAAACTGCTCGTGGAAGAGAACAGGTATCTCTCTAAACAGGCACAAAAAATCGTCTTCTTGAAATCTGTGGTTGAAAAGGCCAGGTACATGTTGTTGTTTAAGGGAGGCTCTGGCCTTTGACTTTCTGAAGAGGGTGTGTCAGCACTTTGAGTCGTCTCCTGAACTGGGCTCTGCTCTGCTCATGCATATAGAGCTGCTGTTGCAGCGGGACAAAGAGCTGCTGGCCAAGCAGAAGATTGAGGATGCTATCACGGGTAATTTTCATCCAGTGTTAGTAGCTGAGAATGTGTTTCATGTCATTATTGAATTGTGTGTATAATAATTGTCTTCTAGGACATTACACTGGAAAACAACTAGCACCTCAGACTCTGTCATCTCTCCACCTTCTTCTGTGGGATAGAGCTTCCAAAAACTTTGAAGTACTACATCAGTTTTATGTGTTTAAAATATATTTTAAAACCAATTTTAGAAATGCAATAAATACTTTGGATTGAATAATCATTCAGTTATAAATAAGAGTACTATTACCTCCACTAGAAACATTTTATCATACCCTACTTCAAAAGTTTTGGGTCAGCAAGATGTTTTTGAAAGAAGTGTCTTATTTTCACCAAGGCTGCATTTGTTTGATCAAAAACAGTGATTTTGTGAAATATCAAATTACAGTTTAAAACAACTGTATTTTAATATATTTTACTCTATTCTTCAGTGTCACATGATCTGTCAGAAATGACTGATTTGCTGCTCAAGAAACGTGTCTTATAATCAAAGTTGAAGTTGCTTAATATGTTTGTGGAAGCCATGATACATTTTTTTTCTCAGGATTCTTTGATAGGAAGTTAAAAAGAACAGCATTTATTTGAAATAGACATACTTTGCAACAATATATGACCCTGGACCACAAAACCAGTCTTAAGTCGCTGGGGTATATTTGTAGCAAAATTATCAATTTTTCTTTTATGCCAAAAATCATTAAGATATTAAGTAAAGATCATGTTCCATGAAGACATTTTGTAAATTTCCTTCCGTAAATATATCAAAACTTAATTTTTGATTAGTAATATGCATTGCTAAGAACTTCATTAGGGCAACTTTAAAGGCAATTTTCTCAGTATTTAGACTTTTTTGCACCCTCAGATTCCAAATTTTCAAATAGTTGTTTCTCTGACAAATATTGTCCTATCCTAACAAACCATACATCAATGGAAAGCTTATTTATTTAGCTGTCATATTATGTACAAATCTCAATTTATAAAAAAATTACAATTATGACTGATTTTGTGGTCCAGGGTCACATATGTCTTTGCTGTCACTTTTTGGTCAATTTAATGCATCCTTGCTGAATAAAAATATACATTTCTTTAAAAAGAAAAATAATACTTCTCCCAAGATTTTGACCAGTAGTGTGTATAAAGGGATTTCCCTGTGTGATTTTGTATGGGTATGTTTTTCTTTATATAGTACTGTATAGTTGCAGCATGAATCAAGTAGAGCTTGTTAGTTTGAATTCAGTGAGACAGCTGTCATGTTTGTTGTCTTGCACAGGCCAAGAACTATTCTGAAGCTCTGGAGTGGTATAACTACTCACTGAGCTTCTACAGAGCAGGCGAGTTGGATCAAAACCTTGCTAAACTGCAAAGAAACCGATCCACCTGTTTCCTGCACCTGCATCAAATTGAGAAGGTAACATCTCAGTACAGGGACACAAGTTTTCATACATACATGTCTGTTGTGAAAGATGCCACATTGTTCAATTCTTGTTGAAGGCCAAAGAGGCTGTAGAAAAGGCAGCAAGGATTGATCCAAGCAACATTTTCACACAGTTCAACATCTACAAAATCGCTGTACTGGAAAAAAATGCAGAGAAAGGTAATGGAGAGGATGTAAAGTCACACGAGTGTCTCAGGTGTCTCTGTAAAATAACCAGGGATCAAATGATCATGCAAAACCTAGAAACATCAGGGAATGTTACAGTCACCAGGAAGAGTCATGGAAATTAATTAAAAAAAATTGTCTAGAGAGTAATTGATTGGCTACATATTGATCTTTGATTTGTACAATAATAACCACTTTGAGACTTTTAGTCTGCAAGGAAGCATTAAGCAAAGTTACAAAAGATTTCTGTTTCAAATAAATGCTGAATTGTCTATTTCTTGAAGAATCCTGAAGAAGTACCATAGTGTCCACAGAAATATTAAACAGCATAACTGTTTTTAACATTGACAATAATAAGAAATGTTTCTTGAGCAGAAAATCACTGTGACTGATTTCTGAAGGATTGTGTGACTGAAGACTGAAGTAATGACTGCTTAAAATTCAGCTTTGGCATCACAGGAATAAATTACAATTTTAATTGTATTAAAATAGATAGCAGTTGTTTTAAATTGTAATAATATTTTATAATAATAACAGTGTTTTCACTATTTTGATCAAATTAATGCCGCCTTTGTGAAAATAAGACACTCTTTTCAAAAAGATTAAAAAATCACTATAGATAAAAATTGATGTGAATGTCTGTCTTTAATGTATTAATAAGCTGCCATGGCTCTGAGAGAGATTGGCGTTCTGGCTCAGAATCCGGTCTCCAGTGAGGACAGCTTGCTAGTGACTGAGAACGCTGCTGCAAACCTCCTCAGCCTGGCTGCACAGATCGCCCTCGAGGTTGGCCTTATTATACCAGATTCTTATGACTTTTCTCTCACCACTTATCCTGTATATTTCAACACAATAATATTATAAGACAGCAGTCACTGGGCCTTTTTGTTGGGTTAATAAGCCACAATTGCCGGTACCTCGGAAGTATTTCAGCAGTATTTTTGACCACAGCATGAGCAACAGGAAACCGCCATCAAAGCCCTAGAGAGTCTGTGTGAACACTCACAAGATGTTACTCAAATCCTCACTGCCTTGAGGTCAGTCACACATTCATTTTGACCTTTGACTCTATAATGCTTATATCAGCAGCAAACAGGAGCACAAGTATCTCTGCTATAAAAACATAATTTTGTCATCTTTCTTTGTCAGGTGTTT
>JAUZSZ010000116.1:20591636-20602513 GCA_034780575.1 Labeobarbus marequensis | reverse complement strand
CCATGAGATTTCATTGACATCCTCTTCTTCTTCCTCTGAATGTTCACTGCTAGAGCTACTGGACTCCTTGTGATTCTTCTTCGCCTTCTTCTTCTTCTTTGATTTCTTCCTGTGAGAACACAATCTTGCCATTGTATGAAACGACTCAAGCCTTGCCGATTCGATGCACTACAGATGAAAACAAGAGTCTTACTTTTTACTTTTCTTCTTTCTTTTCTTCTTTTTCATCTCTTCTGCAAAACAACCAACTAATTATTTATTTATATAATCTTGCATATAAAAATAATGTATGTAACAAAACTAAATGCCAAACCTTCAGAATCACTTTCTGACTCGCTGCCCTCTGAGGGCTTCCTGTTCTTCCTCTTCTTTGATTTCTTCTTCTTCTTCTTCTTCTTCTTCTTTTTCTTTTTCTCCTCTGTAGACAAGATACCAGACATTTTGATTATTTATTCAACAACTTCTGGTTCATATTTGGTAAACATGCCGTAGTGAAAAAGCAGATTGCATGTAAGTGAGATGGTAAAGAATCATTTACCCTGTGAACTTGAATCAGAGCTGCTGTTTTTCACGTCCTCTTCTACAGGAGTGTGTTCGTCGGAGCTGTTACAAGATATAAGATGAAAGCGCTTAAACACAGAGAGTATGTGATGAATATATTACTGTACATAAACTGTTTCAGAGTTTCAAGTCAATTTAAGCTATTTTCACTGCACAAGTACAGTTAAAATGTCTCAAGAACAAGAATTTCAAGAATTTAAGGGGTTTTTTTTAAACGTAGAAAAACAAATAAAGGAAATGCAGTAAGGTATATATGTGTGTGTGTGTGTGTGTGTTTGAAAGATGTCTTATGCTCACCACGACTGCATTTATTTGATAAAAATACAGTTAAGACAGCAAGATTGTCAAATCATTACACTTTAAAATGTCTGTTTCTAATATATGTTCAAACGTAATTAATTCTTGTGTTGCAAAGCTGAATTTTCCGTGTCTTCAGTGTCACATGATTTCTGAAGGATCATTCTCATATGCTGATTTGCTGCTCAAGAAACATTGTTTATTATCAAGCAAGGTGAAAGACTGTTGTGCTGATTAATATCTTTGATTAATAGTAAGTAAAAAAAGAGCATTTATTTGAAATGGAAATATTTTGCAACATATAAATGTATGTACTTTCAATCAATTTAATGCATCTAGATTCCTATTATATATTATAAAACAGTAGACACTGGTAGTGATATGGTCTGTACTCACTCAGGTTCTCTGACTCTTGGAGAATATCCCCAGACCTCAGGACATCCCAGTTCACCAATTCTCTCGCGTTCCTGCAGACGCCTTAACAGAGAAACACAGAAAACTAATAAATATAATATTCACCTATAAACACTTTCTTAGCCATTCTCAGTTACAGCTCGTGTCCTGTATGTTTTCACATGAAGACACCCAGTCTTCGGTGAGTCTGACCTCGCGATGAAGGCGTCTTGTCTCTGTCGCTGGGCATCGTCTCTCTTCTCATAGTAATCGGATCTTGATCCAAAGCCGTGATCTCTGTCTCTCTGATCTGACCGATCTCTTTCCCTTGACCGGGAGCGACTGCGAGAATACCCGACTCGGAAGCGGTTTCTGCTCCTCTCTTTGTCGTTGTATCTGGATTTGTGGTCGTCTTCATGCTCGTGTCTGTGGTTCTTCAGCCCTCGGTCCGGTGAGCGGCTGCTGGAGCGGCTGTGGCGGCGTCTCTTCGGGCTCACGGCGCCGGAATATTTTACGTCCAGCTCGGGCATTACTAGAAACTCTATTATTAACTTTAACGATGATTGGGGGATCTTTTATTTACTTGGGGCATAAACGGCCTGTTACTTACATTTTGTTGGTAATGTCGCAGTTCACCAAGACCTAGCAAAGCTAGCTAGATGATTTTAGCGATTTCAAATTCTTTAGCTAGAGTCAAAAACGTTAACTTTAATTTATATTAAACACGGTGGACTCACCACGAAACCCGTAAACAATTTAAACGCGGGTCATGGGACCAAAATGTGTACTAGTGTCATTGAACTCCAACTTGTGTTTATGTCTGCGTTACGTTAATTCTTCTATTGTGAAGAATTGTGTGGCAAGACGCGCAATATCGCCCCCTGGAGACCCGGACCTGAACCTATTATTTTTTTGTGCCACCAAAATGGCACACCATTCTGTTTTTGATTGCTTTTTGAAAATGGAAAATGCGTGCTGATTTAATATTTTGTTCTTGTAAGTATAAAGTCAGTCTATGACAGACATATCTGGGTTAATAGGCTATATGAAAGCTTTGCTATGTGTGATAAAATTGTTGATGCAAATAAAAAATTGCATTTATTTATTGTTTCTTTTTGTGCACCTGACAGCTTGCCCCATGAGTGTATAAATGTATCTAATATACATAAAGTGCTGGGTAGTAACTGATTACATGCAATCTGTATTATTTCAGATTAAGTATTTAAAATTAAGTACTTGTAATTAGATTAAATTACATTTTAAAATACTAGCAATCAGACTACAGCTACTTTTTCTTGATTACATGAGTACATATTATTCACACAGTTGCAATAAATTATTCTTATTATTATTATTATTAATTGATTCTCCCTTATTCCTCTTTTTCTTCTTTTAAATGTATAATAGCCTATAATATAATAGCATATAATGCTATAATAGCCTGCCGCTTGAATACATTCCGAAAGACTTTCAGTTTTGTGGACATTCACACAAAGACCAGTCTCTGGTCAGGTGTCTTTAATTACACAGAAAATTAAGAGGCCACACAGTATTTGACCACTGGATTTACAAAAATCATTTTAATTTTAAAAAGTATTTTCTCAACATTTCAACACTACATGACCTACTGATGAACACATTCGTTTTTATTTGAATTATCACTCAGTGGGTTATTTAATCGTGTATTTCTGTGTCTTCAGAAGGCTTGTGTCTTTCAAACACATTCAAATGCATAAATTCACGTTATTTCTTATTTGCATGTAATGCAGGGATTCCTAAACTTTTTTGTCAGCTGAATCTCTTTCACCTAATATATTTATTTGAATCACCTCCTGAGATTTTAAGATAATAGCTTAAGTTAATAATTAAGTAACACATTTGCATGTCCACGGTTCTCTGATGTTGGGTAACACTTATGACATGCAGGTAAACAAATTATTTATTTTTTTAGTAAGTATTTTTTTTGATTGTTGTTATTTTATTTAGATTTTTTATTTTTATTTTACATTTTTATGATTTAATTATTAGCTTTTCATTAAACTCTCGAACCCTCTGCAGTTCCTTCACGGGCTTGAGTTTGGGAAACCTTGATGTAATGTTTAGCTCACTTAAGTGCACTTAAATATGTTAATAACAAGAAATATATTTTCTTTTTCTTGGAATTTTTCTATCAGTATGATACAAGTTCATCCTATTTAAATTAATATGATAAACGAGTTAGGTCAAAAGTAGTCTAAAATTAATCAAAAAATGGTCTTATTATATTACATAAAATGTGTAATGTCATGGATTACGTTACAAACCAATTTTTTTGTCATGTAATTTGGAGTCAGTAACGGATTACAGTTTTCAAGTAATCTACCCAGCTCTGTGTATATTTAATACTTATAAATACTTATATATGAGACTAATAACACTGTAATAAAACCTTTATACAGGCTACAACATTAAGTCTTGTCATGCCAATAAATCACTTTGTAATTTTCTGTTTTTTTTCTTCTTCTTCTACTACATATTAATAATAATAATAATAATAATAATAATAATTATTATTATTATAACAATAATTTATTTTACATAGCACCTTTCTACTGACTCAAAACTGAAACTATAAATTTCTTTGGTTATTTAATTTGCAAAATGAGACTACAATTAAAAGCTACTTATATTATACTGATTTGAAAAACGAACCTTTTTCTAAAATGGAAAAAAAAAAACGTGAAACTTTCAAATGTATATAATTTGCCCCAATTTGTAGGCTAGCCTACTTAAAAAGAATTCTCTGTATTATTGCATTATGCATTTGTTTTCTATACGCCTATTCATATATGTAGGCTACAAATACAAGTAAAGTTAAAGAAAAATTCTTCCTGTCTCATTAACATTCATCACACGTCTGTTGAGGCAGACTGTTGTGCGCGACTCCTGTCGGCTGGTGGAGGCGCGAGCGCCAGACTCGTTCATCTCAGACAAGGAACTCGAGCTCCGTTGTGTTGTCCACGGCAACCGACTCACGTTATCGCTGTCATTATTGTTTCTCAGCAAAGGGAATCGTGGATTCTAACGGGTCGCTCTGCAGGTATGGCATTTTGGCAATTAATTTCGGAGAATGTGGGAGATTAAAACTTTAATTCATCTTCTTTAACCACATTCGCGTTGCTGTGCATCATAGAATCAGATAGGCCGCGCGCTGCCGCCAAACCAGGAAGGAGAGTTGAATTGAACCATTTGTTTTTGTTTTCACGCTGACCGCTGCACACCGGAGTCCTACCGGTTCTGAGTGCTAACATTAAACAGCTGTGGCCTCACCGGCATAGCATTTTGTTTAATCACGTCAAACAAGTCAAAAGCATTAGTTTTATGTCACTTTTCCAGACGCATATGTCTTTATGCTTGGCTTTTGTTGCTGTACAGTTAGCCAGCTAGCCTGCCTGCGATTCTCGTGCATATCCTCATTCTGTTGCTTTGAATTTAGAAAAAAACAAAGTTGTATTTAACTTTTAAGTAATGTTTAGATCGACATAACTACTTGAGAAAAAAATATGACATAAAAATATGATTTGTCATTGATTGAAATCTAAAATGTGTCTGTGAGAGTACATCTCTGTCAAAACTGAAAGTACAATGCAAAAAGCCTTCTATAGGTTTTTTTAAAAAACATTTTAACAGGTTTTCTAATATATTTGTTCTTCATATGAATCTGTTAAAACTCTTAAAGTACATTAAACCATATTTTACCCTTTTCCCCACAGGCATGTCGAAACTAAAGCTAATATCTGCAGCAGACACTCAGTATCCAGCATCAGTGTTGAAGTCCATCAATGATGAGCGACACAGCGGCTTATTCTGTGATGTCACCATAATCGTGCAAGACCGCAAGTTCAAGGCACACAAATGTGTGCTGTCTGCCTCGAGTACCTATTTCCGTCAACTTTTCTCAGTTGCTGGACAAGTTATAGAGCTGAACTTCATCAAGGCAGACATATTTGATGTGATTTTGAATTACATATACACTTCTAAAATCTACAGAGTTCGCTCAGACAGACTTGAGGATCTCATCAGCGCCGGTCAGGCTTTGGGCGTGACATTCATAGCCAATTTAGGAACGCCACTCGCCCAAGTCAAGGGATTACCGGGCCTGTCCAAAGAAAGTGAGAACAACAGCATCAATTCCTCTGAGAAGAATGACACCGGAGGTGAGAGTATGCCAATCATTACTGAGACATTCTCTCTGTCCGCTGAAGAGTTCAACATGGCGTGCAGTAATACGGAAAAGGAAGTGGACTCGGACAGCGATGATGTTCTTTTCGTCTCAAAAACAGAGGCCCCTCAAGCTCAAAAGACCAAGATATCAAACATGAATGACAAAGAAGGAGGGCCAGAAGCTAAAAAACAAAAAATGACAAACGAAGAAGAAATTGGCTCTAAAGATTCAACAGCCCAAGAGAGAAACGACAAGCTTCCCTCTGAAAGAAATACATCACTCCAAAACAACTTTGAGCCCCAGCCCGATGTTGTGATCCTCTCAAATCCAGAATCCAGTATCAGTGTTCTCACTTCGCCAGTAAGAACGAGCTCAAACAGCGAACCCACCACCCCAGCTGGTGTGAACAGCCTTCCTCCAGATCCTCACAGCACCTCGCTGCCTCTAGACAACAACGAAGTGCTCGGAGTCCAAAAGAAAAAGGTCCTTCTAGAGCACTCCCCTGATCATCCTGGAAAAATCAGACTGTCGGATGTGAGGCCGACATATAGCACCAATAACGGACCAGTACCAGCAATGAACATCGTCCCAGCAGTGTTGGAGAAAAAGACGATAACATTAGACAAAGCCTCGGAAATTGATTCGCTATCGCCGGGTTGTAAAGTGTACGCCAACATCGGCGAAAACACCTACGACATTGTTCCAGTAAAAGAGGATCCTGTGGAGGGATCGGCTCCTGGTAGGAAATCGCAAACCCCACACGGTGTTCCCAGCGTGAGCAATCACTCGCCTCGAGGAAAGAAAAAGGCAAAGCTGGATCAGGAGGATCACTATGAACTTATCATGGATGGAAAGACCTTTTACGTGTGCATCGTGTGCAAGCGTCCCTATGTGTGCCTGACGAGCCTCAGGCGGCACTTTAACACTCACTCTTGGGAACGAAAGTATCCGTGCCATTACTGCAGCAAGGTTTTTGCCCTGGCCGAGTACAGAACCAAACATGAAATCACTCACACGGGCGAAAGACGGTACCAGTGTTTACTGTGCAATGAAACCTTTCTCAATTATCAGATTTTGTCCACCCACTGCAAGCAAATGCACAACCAAGACCCGTCAGGAAGGAAAGAGAAAGATGACTCATGCAACAACTTGTATCGGCTGCTGCCGTGTAAAACGTTGCAGTTCAAACCGTATTCCTTCGTGTCCGAAGAGCCGGGAGGGATTCCAGTGATCGGTGAAGATGGGACTGTCCAACATGTAAACCCAGACAAAGAGCACTTTACCAACCAGCCACTTCCAGCTAGCCAAAGCAAAGCACTGACCTGGGACGACATCTTTGTAGAATCCGAAGCACAAAACAGGCCAGCGGCTCCACCTCCGCGGCCTATCGACCAAATAAATGCAGAAACCAGGAATGAATTTGAGTTTGTGATACCAGAGACGTACTGAGCATGCTTGTGCGCTGCTCTGGCTCAGGTGCCTTGTTCCTTTTGTATGTGTTTTAATTTGAGAGGCGAGTGGTCGTGGTTCTTTGGACCATTTGATTGAAAACGCAACTTCAGTATCCATCAACTCATGAAAGTTGTTTCAAGGTGCTTTAATGTATATTTAGACAATGTATTACTTAGTGTTGGTTTACAGTTCAGTTTCACAGTCCATTATTGAATCGTAATAATGCTTCGTCAGATGATACGACTAAGTAGACTATACATATTTTATGTACAGCTACATTAGATCTGTGTAGAGCTGACCTTTAATATTTTCTATTCCCATTTATGTTCCGGACTTTACAACCTTGTTGGATGTAATTAGTAGGGATCAAGTACAGGCTGTTGCAGTTATTTTTACAATGACGTAAATGCTTTTTGGGAGAGCTTTACATAAATCCCAAGTCAGCATAAAAAATTATGTCTTTCATTTTCAAAGTTTCATTTGAAAGAGATCCTAACATCGTTTTCATTTTCTTGTCAGCTTCTTATTGTAGTTATTAATGATTGTTTGGCACTAGATAGTTCAGTGTTAATGGCAGATTTTGGTCCTGCGGTAAGAAACAGTTTGAATGTTTGTATTTATAGTTCTTGATTGTCAGCAGGTTTTAAGAAGGATGGAGTAAATATGTGAAATTTTCATGTCATCTGTCCAGTAATTATGTTTTGAGGTTGTTTATTTATATGCTGGCCATATATCCTGATATATTTTCCCAGACAGTAATCGAGACCTGAAGAGAAATATACATCCCTCCTCCGCTCATGTCTAGAGAAACAAGATACTGAATTGTTCAGGGTAATCAAAGGGTCATGTTGGTAATACAGAGGACCTCTCTCCTTTACGGTTGAATATTTTGTACATATGTCATTTTTTAAAGTTATTTTTTCAGCATAGTTTTATCAATTATTTTAGCTTTGTGGGCTGTGAGAAGAATACAATACAATGAGATTCCTTCAGTCAGAACTAGTGATTTAACACGTAACCATGTACATGATAGTACTGAAGACCTTCATTTTAACACTTTCTTCCCTTTTGGAACCTATTTATTATTAGGTCTTAGTGTGATATAGAATGAAATAAAACTTCGAAGAAAGTACACATGTATTTCTTTTATTTCCAAGAGCATCATGAAAGTGATTAGTATTTTTGAACATTCCTGGCTCTGTATCAGAGTGGATCTTGTCGATGAACATATTATAATGAATATAATCTGATGAGGGATAAATGGATTCAGTGGTCAAATTTGGAAATGCAGTGTGATAATGAAGCAGAAAGTCTATTCCAGCTATATTGAGCTGAACTCTCAGTCTTTCATTTGAAGAATTTTACATCAAATGTAAACAATGCCTTCATGTGACATGAATGTGGTCAAAAATTAACAAACGAAGCAAAGATCCACTTTACGAGTTTTCTTTATAGCATGTGACTGTACTACAACCACCAGTTGCACCCAAATGTTAAATAGCAAGTAATAAAATCATTGAATCATTGAAGTAATATCTCTACTCACATCAGTAAAGGACAATGTTCTTGATATAAACCAAGTGCATGAAATACAGTGTATAGACATGACATTCCCAGTGAACACACAAACAGGTGAAAAGGAGAACACTGTAAGTCTTAAGACTCAATTCTGTTGTGTTACGAGAAGGCAGTTTGATCGTTTGGTATATGTACAACATATACAGCATTGCACACGCACTGATATTATATTTGCATTGTTGAGGGACTTTCAGTTATTACGTAGTGAACAATGTAAGTTTACATAATGGTTACTCATAAAGCTAAGCCTACTTTTTTACATTCGGTAAGTCCTGTCGGCAACGCAGAACAGTGGACGAATGTGAAATGTACAAGTTTTGAATGCCCTCTCATTCTTCATACCACTAAGAGCTTATTACTTTGCATAAATCAAGCAAAGGATATTTTTGTCACAAAAGATTATTTGAATTTGTGACATGATTGTGTTCTTGATGTAACGCAGAAGAAACACCACATATTACAGGTTAGATCTTAGATCCTAATGAAGCACTCAGGACAAAAAAGTAAGACTCAGCCTAAATATATGTACAATTCTTTGCAATCTAGCTGCCCGAAACAGTTAAAAATAACTCAAGTAATTATCTAGAACTGTGTGAATACAGTAAATTCTGAAGACAATAAAGTGCAAATCAATTGCTAGATAAGATAAGAGACTCATCCTCTTGCTGAGAGAGCAGAGGCGATGCAAAACACTGTGCCACTTTGGAAGGGAGATGCTCACATTATGGAGTTACGCAGAGGAAACACAAGTAGGCGACCCACAGACATTACCTATAACGGGAAGAAGAGGCGAGCCAAGTGGAGCCGTACTGGAAGCGGACACACATTTTAAGGCTTATCTGTGAACAGTCTTGATCTCATAGTCAGGCTAGTTGTTATTAAGTATAGTCCTCTTGGTTTGAGGCTACATAATGTGAATATTTTACACATCGGGTTTGACTTGAGCGAATCCTGTCAAGGTTTAATGTTGCATATTACATCTGCTGAATGGTGATGAATGACTGTGGTTAACGCTGTAGTCTCTCTGTTCTTAACCCGCCGCACAGGTGAACCTCCTCTGCAAAGGTCATTCAATCAGAACAATGACTGTTCAATGATGGGGTACTCTAATATCCCAAAATGCCCAATGCCAGTTCTCTCTTGGTAGGAAAATGTCTTCCTTAGACTGGTCCCTTAGGGGCTGTATGGCGGGGGCTTCTCATCAGGTGGGTAATAAGGAGGAGAATAACGAGGTGGGATCAGATTTGGCCACATGTGACTGGCTCCAGACTGGGAGTCATCAGACAGGCCTGAAGAGTCAGGAAACATGCTGGCACCCTGTAAAAACACATTAGCACACATATCATACACCATCAAAACACATAAAGTATAATCTTTTAAGGCTCTCAATCAGGGTTATTATTGTTAACTAAAACTAAAACCATTAAAAATTGTTAACTGAAATACAATCAAATATTACAAAAATTAAATATGAAAAAAACAAGGCAACATTTATTATTTTTGTTTAAAGTTTTGTTACTAAAACTACCAAAACTAATAAATAAAAAGATAAATATTATGTATTATTTAGACATATAAAAAATGACAAAACACAACACAGTTGTAGCTTTTAAAAGAATTAAAATGAAAACAGAAATTATAAAAATGAAATTTAATTCAAAATATTAAAAAAAACTGTAATAGGATATCAATGATTAAAAAATAGCACTGCTTTCAATAAATTAAATATTTTCATTTTGTATTTTTGTGCTTTTTGTTTATTTGCATACATTTTAAAAATAACATAAATTGACAGGCATAATAATGAATGAATGAATGAATGAATACATAAATAAATAAAGAGAAATATTATACAATTTAAAAAGTATATTGTTATATTATATGATATTTAGATCATTTAATTATAGTAAAAATCTCTATCATTTGTTAGAGTGACTTATAAATGCCCACTGAAGCATGCAACACAAAGTGGGTTGACAGCTCAGTGTGAATGCGATTACCTGAAGGTCATAGGCAGTGTATGGAGGTAAGCAGGGGGCAGTGTTGTAAAAAGAGTTGTTGGTTGTTGTGGGTCCAGGAGTCTCAGGGGGTGGAGGAATAGGGAGAGGTTCTGGCTCACAGGAATCTGGTGCTGCTGTAGGCATCTTAAAAAAAAAAAATTTAAAACCCAATAAATGTCACAGGTTCTCAGAAATCATACAAAATGCATCTATATAAGTTGTTTACACTGCATTTCAATCTCACCATGTCCTTGAAGCCCCCCAGCACCGCGGCGGTGATGATGCCCAGAAACAGAGCAACAATGTTGAGGATAGTAGCCGACCACAGCAGGTGATAAAGATGGACAACGTCCTGGCAGCTCCGCACCTCTGTGTACTCGTGGTACCCTCCT
>JAUZSZ010000116.1:20569263-20579587 GCA_034780575.1 Labeobarbus marequensis | reverse complement strand
TGTGGTGTGCGTGTGCAGAATTCCACACAACACTAAACGAAGCTGCTGCCAAAAAAACTCCACTTTGCATCCCACCCCCACTTTCCCTCTCCAGCTCAACTCCATTCACTATGATGCTCGACTCCTAGCGAGAAGCTCCTCTGCACCCAACATCCGCTGTAAGGAGAAAACTCAATGAAATTCAAGAACAATTCTTGACCAGAATTAAAGTTTTTGCAGCCAGCGTGAAGTGAACCTGAAGACACCGCCTCAGTGCATTCTTCAAGACTTTATTTTGGGGGCGCTTTTAGTATAAAAGTTTTTCCCTAAGGCTCCCCCCCCCCCTCATTTTTCTTCACAGCAGACATCGAAATATTCTCTTATCTTCTTCACTTTAAAAAAAAAAGGCAAACAAAAGTCTGAACAATTATTTCACGCAGTATTTGACTTTCCTGGACTGCTGCAGGCTTTATTTGTGGACTGAACTCTCACAGTAAATCGCCTGGACCGCTCGTATATGTGATTGGTTTAACAAGCACCTTTATTCTTCAGTGAGAGATCATGGAGCGTGACTCTACTGCGGGAGGGGCCGAGGACCTGCTCCTGGAAGACAAAGTTTCAAAACTGGCAAGTGACCATAACCATAATGCACCAGAATTATGTGGTTACTTTTGATTAGGGCGTTGTAATGACCATATCTTGCTCGGTATAATATGTAGTCGTAAACAGTACAATAGAACGCAGATAAACGTGGTATTACCCAATTGTAGGTCTGGTATCAATTTTTAAACTCATTACAGGTACAGTAAAACTGTGTCACCCAATTATTTCACCTGCTCATTAACATGGGCAGTTATTCATTAATATGGTTCCATTATGCCTATTGTTATAAGGCATTTGAAAATCCCTCTGGTACCTTAAGGAGCTGTTTCTACCTGAGCTGGTTGTTAAAAATGACTTTTATTGATGTAAGCAGGTTGAATCAGTCATATTAAATAGGCTAACAAATATGACAAGTAAATACTAAGTAAATTTCCTGGCAACATATTACATTAAGATTGAATTAACATGATTTAATGCATAAGGTATCATGAAAACAAACAATCATGTTGTAAATACAGTAGTAAATGTTTATACAACTTGAAATGTTTCTATATAGAAATTAACATGAACCTAGAATAAATATTATTTACTAAATGCATTAAATGTTATCACACTGAACCCTGATTGTTTCCAGCTTCACGGTTTTTAAAGCACATTTTATGTGTCTTGATATTGAGAATGAGAGTGTAACATCTGGCTGAAGAGTGACCCTGCAGCTCTTGTGCAGCTGTGAGAGGTTAGATCTCCCTACATGGGTCAGCGAGTGTGAGGGTCCTCTTCTGCCTCTCATAGATAAATGGGATTGTGACACTTCTTTCATTCACACTGCTTTCATGCACTTGCTTTTCACTTTTTTGAAGATAAATATTTGTCTAACTCTTCTCCTAGCCGTTCCTTTTTTAAGAGAAAATATTATCTGCTTTAAAGTGAGTTTTTAACCATTTAGTGCTTGTCGCGGTGGTCTTTTTTTACTAATGTGATTCAGAGACATACTTATCTAATAACGTTCCATATTGTCTTTAGCGTGCAGGATCACTTCACAAACACGAACTAGCTGAGGCCATGGAAGTGGAACAGGAAGGACTGGTAGAACATCAGCCTCTGGAGCAGGATGACCTTAACTTTGAGAAATGGAAGCCCAAGCCAAAGCCCAAGAGGACGCTGCATGAGAATATCGACGACTTAAAGACTTACCTGTGGAACACAGAGACTAAGGAGTTTATGGGCCGCTCGGGGAAGAGCTGGAGTGAGTAACAAGACAATATTATATTTGAATGTACACAACAAGATACCCATTACAACGGCAAAACAAAGAGCATTTGTCTGTGGGTGAGGGAGTGCATCCAAATTGTACTTGGACTGTAAACTAAGTCTTTAATTAGTGATGTTCAGTCTTGCCGTAGAAGCGAAGGCGAGTGAGACTATTGCTTATTGTTGTTGCTCATTATTTTCCATTTTTAGTGGAGTTATGGGAATGAGTTGCGAGGAAGAGGGGTGATGAACTGTGCTTCCGCTAGCTCAAGTGTGTGTGCATGTACACGCTGTCACTGTGGGTGCATGCGTGTGTGTGCATGTCCGAACTTAGTGTTTACATAGGTGCACAGATAGCTTAGAGACATCTTGACAAAAACAGACTGCCTGGGGAATGGTCCTCAGTGGGAGAGCGAATGTCACAGTCCCTTCGCTGGCCTGGGATCACATTCCATTCACCCCTACCGTGCTTTCCTCTCCCTCTTTCCCAAAGCCCCCTTGACCTCCAGATCTCCTCCAACACGCTCTCAGATCTATGGCACAACCTATCATGTAGCCTTTTTTTGTCTGAGCTCAGAACGTTTTTGGCACCGAGAATTTCCTGAAGACGTCCGACGTGGACAAAGCATCCAATTGCTGCCGCTAAACGTCCCGGTGCTAAGCAACACAGCAAATTCCCATCGGGAACGAGTGCTCTAAACAGCAATATGAACATTTCCTGGGGATACAGAGGGAAATCTCAATGCGACGACATCTGTATTGAGCGTTTGTCATAATGCAACATCTCCATGCTTTACATGATATGATGGGGAATGTGCTGGAAGTGGATTAAATAAACAGCCGTAGTCTTCCTTAGCGCAGGGGAGAGGCTGCTGGAGTGCTGTGATGCGTGTCCCATGAAAGGAGAGTGCAGAGACCCCACAATGCCAGAATGGGGTGATCGGGCTCCTTGGAGCTGGCCGTGGCTCTGTATGGCTGCAAAAGACCGTCACTGTGATGGCAACCGGAGGTTCACTGTGTTCCTGAGTGAAAGGACAGCTGGGAGAATTTTCACCAGGCTCAAACAGAAAGGCCTTTGTGGCTGGGGGACACAAGATGGGCTGCAGCTAGTCCCTGCAAAATTGTCTGCGCAGCAAAAGCCGTTTAGTTTGACGACACGTCCCATTTGATCAGCTGTTAATGGTCTCTTAATTGAAAATTAAAGGAGAATTGCTGCTCTCCGTTTTTTGCTGTCTCATATGCTGTTTAATTGATTTTAGTGTTTTGAACACTTTTACAATGGAAAGGTTGATGAATAATGATTAATAACAAATGAAAAAGGTTTAGTATTTGAATGGTCAGTTCAACGAAAGAAACTCAGCTCTCAGCTTTATTGCAGTGGTGTGTGCATTTCACTATACTAACTCCTTATCTAAATCAGTTTCATCAATGAAATCTTGCTTTACTCATCAATTCTTTTCCAATCTTTTTTCAGGCCTTATTCTGCTCTTCTACTCAGTATTATACATTTTCCTTGCGGCCATGTTTGCTGGTTGTATGTGCTGCCTGATGTGGTCGATTAGTCCATATGCTCCCACCTACAATGACAGAGTGATGCCACCAGGTTGGAAAAAATTGCATTTTACTTTGTGAACATTCAAAGAGTATGAAAAAAGTTGAATAATTATTGTGTACATCTTTTTACATTTTTTTTTACAATTATTTTTATTTATTTTTAAAAGAAATTAATTGAAAATTTATAATTATTTTAAAATGTACATTATTTAAAATCCCACAAGCCTAAGGGAAGATAGGCGGTTTGGAGAATGGATGGATGGATGATTTAAAATTACAATGGTAAATAATTAAAAAAAATATTTATAATATTTTGGAATTTAAAAGAAAAATTATTTAAATATAATATGTATCTAAAATAAAAGTATATAAACAATTCTAGTACATGAGCTTAATGCCATTATTCCTTTATTTTTACTGCGGTTCAAAATCTTCTGTTTCTCCCGGCAGGTATGACCATGTTTCCTCATGTAGATGTAGCTCATGGGTTTGACATTGCTTTCAATGCCTCTGACCGAAGCTCGTGGAGGAAGTATGCGAAAGCACTGGAAGCCCATCTGAAACGTAAGTCCTGGATGAGAGAACAACTAAGCTTATTGAGTTTGGTCTTACACTCTTTAATAGGGAAGATACGTTTTCTGTTCAGCGGGCACAGATTCAAATTGCCCCAGCACGCTCTTTTAACAAGTCCTGCAGTCTATAGAAATACTGACAAGGAGGGAAACCCTTTTGTGTGCTCAGTGTAACTGCTCAGTGTTGCCAGGGCCCCACTTTTTGTGCTGGCCTGTAAGTTGTAGAGGCCAGGCTGGGCAACAGCCATTGTTTGGTTATTTTATGGTCCCTCTCTCTCTCTTCCATCTCTTTTATGACGGTTTCCTGCCGTGGCTGTGTTCAGCCTATGATGATGGAGTGCAGGATAGGCGGAACATTAACTGTGAAAGAAATACGTATTTCATGCAAGATGACTTAGAGGAGAGTGCCGAGCGCAAGGCATGTCAGTTTAAGAGGTCCTGGCTGGGTGAATGCTCTGGCGTGAAGGACAAAGATTTCGGCTACTCAAAGGGAAAACCTTGCATCCTCGTCAAAATGAATAGGGTGAGGTTATGATATACTATACAAATATTTAGTTTGAAGAACAAAACCTCTTCAAAAACAGAATAAATAAAGCTCTGAAGCTCTAGTGTCATCTTGTGGTTAAAATAAGCAATGACTAAATCAACAAATCCTGCAGATAAGTATTAAGTAATCAAGCCAGTCACAAGTGATGCGCCAAAACACTTGTTTTCTGTTGTGACAGATTCTTGGGTATCTGCCTGGCCAAGGCACTCCAGTAAATGTTACATGTGGAGTAAAGGTAACAATTAATGACTAACACAATAAGTAACTAAATAAAAAGACTATACGATATAACAATCCAATTTCTTTGCAGTATTTGTCATTAAACAGTAACAATTTTGGATCTTCTACAAATATCTTTCCAGAAAGGGTCAACTGAAGGCCTCGGAGAAGTTCAGTTTTTTCCAGAAAATGTCTTCAACTTGCGGTACTATCCCTATTATGGGAAACTGAGACATGTAAGTGATCCTGTTCAACATTATTCCAAGAATTTCTCATGATTCAATAGCATTTTTCACCATTTCTATCAACAGGTAAACTACTCTTCTCCACTTGTGGCTGTGCGCTTTCCCAGCATCCAGTATGACACCCAACTACATGTTCAATGCAAACTAAACGGCAAGGGCATCATCAACGATTCGCCAACCGACCGTTTCCTGGGTAGTGTGTCTTTCACTTTAGAAGTGGGTGCGTAGGGTGGCAGTAGACCTAGAGAAATTGAAATTAAAATTCTCAGAGTATGTTATTATAAATGAAATAGCACACTGGGTGTTGACTTTACCCATTAGCCCTCTGATTATGCCTCCGGCAGCCACTGTGCTATTCGTGTCAGAGCCGTGTTACTACACTACTTTTTCAAACAAGGAATTTCCCAGTAAGCAAAGACTGAGATTCATAGATCACATTCATAGCCGCTAGAGACTGACACCTGCCTGGATTTCATTATAGGATAAAATGGAAATATGAAAAGATGTCCAAATACAGCATGTAGGTCGCAATTATAGCTATTGAGGCATAATCACTCAAACGTACGGTCTATAGTGAGACGTAGGCAAAACAATTCTCTAGAGCTGTTTAGATTGTAGAATTAACATTTATTAAACCTTTTTGGTCAGTTCTTTTGCCAAGTCAGATGTGTATATAACACAAATTAAAACGGAACAAATATTTTTTTTATGATTTTTCTCCTTTAAGTCAGTCTCCTTTAAGTTCCCCCTCTGGATGAAGAAAAAGGGAGAAAACTGCTTAACATTATTCTTTTGCTTGCTCATTTAATTGAACAACAATCAGATGTGGTTTAGAATTAATAACTGATTGTACATTTTTTTGACTAAATTTCTCTTTCCTTTTTTTTCTTTTTTGAATGTGCAACAATTTCAATTTCAGAGGCAAATGTATTTTACTGAAATGCAGGTCAGAAATCATTTTCACAGAGCTTCATAATGAAATACAAGTTGATCTTTCTATTGTCAAGCATGCAGCCAACACTTCTTTAAATACAGTATGTCACATCATTCATCTCTGCTCAGTGGCCTGTAAAGAGGATTTCAACAGTATTATTTATTAATTGTATATGAATATATTGACATGGTAAACAGTGACAAAGTGTAATGGTGAGATGGAAATTGATAACTGCACATCTTTGTTATTCAGTAAATGCATCGAAATATCCACTGGCTGACAAAGATTTGCCAGCTCATGTTTTTAAACGCACTCATGTTCTAGCATAAACAAAGATGGATGAGAATTAAAGGAATCAAACCTTTCTGCTCAGTTTTCCATTCTCTTTAAAAGCAACAAATCAGTTGTGATATGCATGATATTGTCTATAATGATAAACTGCTTGAGGTGGTCACATAGAATAAATGACAAAACGTAAACAATCTTTTGAACAAAAAAAAAAAAAAACATTACTAAATTCAAACTTAAATGCAGTTGTGCATTCAATAATAGGCAGCTCTTATTGTAAAACGAAGGCTAAAGTGAGTTGATTTCAGTAACAGAGGCATAATTTATGACTTCAGTAACTTATAGCAACACTGCTGATCTAAATCCATCAATGAAAGCTAGAGGTTTCAACTGTGAAAGTCATGTGAACCATGTTAAAGTACAGTTTCTTAACACCTCAGGCCTAACATATGAAATCAACAGGTTCTGCTGAAATTCCTAAAGAGATAGTTCACCCAAAAATGAAAATTCTGTCATGAATTACTCACCCTCATGTCGTAAGACCTCTGTTCATCTTCGGAACACAAATTAAGATATTTTATTTTTATGAAATCCGAGCTCTCTGACTCTCCCATGTACAGCCAGGGTACTACCACGATCAAGGCACAGAACCTAAGGACCAAAAAAAAAAATAAATAAATAAAAAATATTTCAATGTGTGTTCCGAAGATGGGTTTAGAACGACATGAGGGTGAGTAATTAATTGCAAAATTTTCATTTTTGGGGGAACTATTTTCTTAAACAGATCAGAGCAAGAGAACAAAAAGAGAGGAAGACTACCGTACAAAAACAAAAAAAGCCATTTTATTGAAACTTTTTCCACTTTGAAACTTGAACCAATATTCTTAACCTGACAAACTAAGGTCCTATAGAAAAGGAAGAAATGTAACTAAAAGGCACACTATAGTACAACAATGATATTTTCTGTGTTTAATTGTGTTTGTTTTAATAGCTATATCCTTTGGGGGGAAAGAACTATGAAAAACAAAAATGGTATACAAATGAATTGGTTTGGACACCTTAGTATCTTCACTATGCAGAGCAGAAAATAGACTGAAAATACACAGAAACTTGTAGCTTTGGTCTTAGAAATGGTGTGTTTTGTACATTGTATGCATGTGTCCAGGGAAATGACAAACTAAATTCACAAACCCATGTACGAACAGGCCTATTATAACACTTCCAACATTCCCTGAGAGGGACCTAATGAAATTAACAAAAGCATGATAAACAAAATCTTGTTGATGCTGGTAAATGTCAAAATTAGTGTCCCTTTATAATACAATGTGCTAAGTGCAAGAGTGTGACTTAGTTCTGCTGATTAAGAAAAAACGCCAGGATACTTTTCACCCATAATTTCGGCAACAACTGATCCACAAAAGTACAATTACATAACTAATTGAACATTTTCATTCAATGTTTAATAAACTCAAAAGACTTCTAATTCTAAAATTGCATCACTCATTCATAATAATACTTTACATGACTATAAATCACAGCAACCAGAACGGAGCATCCTTAGAGCAAGAAAAACCAAAACTCCCATAAGAGGAAGAATAATATCCCCCCCCATGCATTTAATATACAGCACAACGCCAGTGGATTTTAGACAGCCTGTGCTTACACTAAACAAGTGAATCATGCCAGTTGACATTGCTTCAAGTGTAATTAAGCAGAAATATACCACATCATTCATAAAACGTTTAAATCGTACACAGGAAATGATTAGAGCTCAGAGATATAATTATGTAGTAATGATACAATTACGCAATCGAACGCATTAGAAATAGGGGTGTCATCAGCGGTTTGTGCTGCCAGGTGAGGAGGGTCAAGCAGTTTGCAAGGCAAAAGAGGAAGCCAAAAGGACCAGAAGAGAGAGGAGGAGGAGCAAAATGGAAATGGAAAAGGACAAGCCGGGGTTAGAGTTAAGACGGCAGCAGCTTGGGTTGTTATACAGACTGGTAACCAGTGCGACTCTTCCGCCGGCCAATCAGGTAAGAGATAAGCACTAGGATGATTAGGAAGCTGAGAGCCACACCCACAGCAATGGGCACGAGAAAACTCAAATCAGAATCCAGAAAGCATTCCTCCGCTGGGAGAAAGGGAAAAAAGAAAGGGAGGGTGGGTGAGTGAGTGCAGAAACACTACTGTTAGGCACTCAAAAGATTGTTAATCACAACAGGACTCACAATTCAGTCAGATCAATGCAGAATAGGCATTGTATTATGTGCCATACAGGCCTACCTTATGTAATGTGCTGATTATAATCTATTAATATTTGAAATCTGAGACTGGTTTCAGAAGAATGTGTACACACACCAAAATGACTTGATCTCTGAAATACTGCTAGAACAGCCAGAACTTGCATGGACATTCTCCGATTAACATTACGAATCAAATTGCTCATAGCCAGACATCTGACTTCTCTTTCTTCCAATCAGATAGGCCAGTAAGACAATAATAATAAGGACAGCCAGGGCAACTCCCACCGCTATAGGGACAATGAAGTTATCAGGGTCATCTGTGACGCAATCCTCAGCTGAAAATAAAGAGAATGAATGAGGGAAAACAAACATACAAACCAATAGAAACAGCAAGAATGTGTCAAACTGCAGTTGAAACTTATCTGAAACAATCTTTTGACATTTGCATGGCAGTTTGAGCAAGACTGAAAAGATGGTCCACACCACTTTTAATGTTATACACAACTTTCTTTCTCCGTTTATTGCAGCTAAAAGCCCATTAAAACAAAGCCATTCCATTGCAAACACGAAAACCAAATCTCTTGAAACACATCAAATGTTTAGAGCAGTCAAATAAGGAATCCCTTTTCACAAGTCTGCAAGCAGAAAGCTGTCACAAGTAAGCTCAGGGGGAAAAAAAAGAAATCAAATATCCATCTTTATTTTACAAGTAATTGATGTAACTGATTGGATGGCAAGCAAAAAAAGTAACTGCATTAAAGCAAGGCACAAAATTATCAGTGACCAATTTTGAAGGTTTCATTTGTCCTGGCTATGGTGAAAACAAACAGTCACAAAAGATTCTGTACAGGTGCTGCATAGACCAAATTAGAGTATTGCATAAACAGTGAAAAATTCACCGGGGAAAAATGAATAAAAAAAACAAAAGGGGAAACCCTAGAGAGCCATAAATGTGTGAAAAACACAAGTCATGTCAAATGTAACAAAAAAAAAAAAAATAAATAAATTCCACAGCCATAAATCAAAGACAGCTCAAACAGGTGCAAAATTCATCTTGCAGCAAATACATTCTGCTTTTTGCTAACTGTGAATTGTATCTTATAGGCTAGAATAATTCAAAATTGTGAAGAGTAGCTGACAAGACGGCTGAGTTATTAATTGTCCTTTTCAAACCCCAGTAAAGGGGTATTTTGTAACAGCATTTAAATGCCAGTGAGCATTTCTTTGTATTATGCTCTAAGTGTCACTCAAATACACCAGGCCTACATTTATTACAATGGTCTGCATTTTTAAAATGCTTGTCATGTATTTTAAACATTCAAGCATTTGTTTTCCTGTTCTAGAATTTCAATTGTTTGAACAGGCCGTCCAGCATGTTTAGATGTTTTTACCCTCACAGCTGCTCTGAATACAGGGCAACCAACATGATGCAAAAGCACCTGATTTCAGTAAATATTAGCAGTCCAATCACTATAGTGCAGAGTAACCTGTTACTGGAATTACTTCTTAATATGCAAATCAAAAGCTGCAAGACGGGTGAATATAAAGCAGTTTCAGTTTAAAGCTGTCAATATAGTTATGATAAATTTGATGGGCACAAATTAAATCAAGCTAAATTACAAAATGAAAAGAAAAAAGGAATGTCTAAAGCAGCAAGTGCGGGGTCTGATATGGAACATTGACAATTTTAAATTGGCCACGACCCAAGATTTATGAAACTTAAGAATAACTTCAACAAAATAGCAACACACTGTGACTGTAGCAGTAAGTTGCATTAAGAAATAAAATAAGTGGGGTTTTAAACCAAAACACAAAGACCATGCACTTCAACAAATTTGGGGAGAACAAAAAAAAAAAAAAAAAAAAAAAAAAAAAAGGTGCACCCCCTT